>JAQHUG010000131.1:2408483-2426936 GCA_028555095.1 Dicrostonyx torquatus
TTTTCTTCTTAGCAAACCTGGCCTTTGGCCAAAAACCTGTCCCTGCCTCAACCACTAGCAAAGTGCACAGTGTTCAGACCAGACAAGCAAGATACAAGAAAAGAGACTGCCAAACCTTGCCAAGACAGGGTAAGACAGTCTATTGTCCCAATGTTGCAAATGAGAATTTGGGTGATTTCCCAGGTAGCCAATTGTCTCTGTCATTTCTTGCACTTTTTGGAAGTTGCCTGACTGTTCTTTCCGTTTACTTAAGTAATATTTTTACCCTTCTCAGGTCTTTGATGGGGTTGAAGACTAGATAGTCATAGTTACTTTCCTCTCATGACACAGTCAAGCCATTTTAAATATACACACATGCATAAAACGTTAAAACTAAAAGTAATCACATTTCATCATGCACGAGGGAGGAACTGATAAGGCCCCACACCTTCCAGAGGGACTCAAGTGTCCCCTGAGAGATAAGTAGGTAAGAACAGTTTTGGCATATCTGTTAAGTCCTGTAAAAGGAAGAAAATTCTGAGCCATACAATTGCATGGTAAAGCTTGAAAACATGGAAGGTAAGTACCACATATGCTGGCTAGCCTACTTACAATGTTGACTTCATAAACATTGACTATCTCCATTGGTGGTATGAGATACCTAGAGTAGCCAGATTCCTAGAGCAAAAAGTACACAGGTATTTCCCCAGGGTTAGGAGCCAGAGAGTGAAGCATTATTACTAAATGAGACTCCTCTTTCAGTTAAGAGAGATCAAATTTCTGGAGATGCATGATAGTGATATTTACACAGTGTGTATATTTACAGGACACTTGGGGATGGTTAATGTTAAACTTTATGTCATGAGGCTTTATTTCAGAAAACATGTGGGGTTTTAAGTAGATAGCATGCATGGAAACTACTAGCTCAAAAATGTCACTCTTAAAACGGAGCTCAAGACCTACATTGGGTATCCTTGTGCTAGGTCCATTGTCAGTCATTCAGAGAAACAGAACACTTGAAACTATAGGCTGTATACTGATGTTGATCCTACAAAATCTTGTATAGTGTGACAAGGCAGACAAGAGCAAGTACCACTGGCTGGGTGACTGATAAATTTTCTCACAGTTCTGGATACTAGAAAGCCAAGATGAAGAAGTTAGGAGGATTGGTCAAGTGACATCTTCTGTACTTGCTTGCAGAGTTTCCCTTTGTCTGCTTAACAGATCTTCTTTCTATGCATGTAGGCTCCTAATTTCTCTCTATTTTTCTTTTAACAATGCCTGTTCTATTTGATTAGAGGCATATTCTTACAACTTTATTTAATGTTATTTAGTTTATTAAAAGCCTTATCTCTAAATAGAGTAACATTACTGGTTAGGAGCTTTGTGGTGAGGGGGGCACAACTCAGTATCTAGCAGACAAAGATGGACTTTTGCAAATCATTCCGCAGCACCGTATTAGACAACCACTGACCAAATTCTAACAATTCATATGCAATCAACGCCACAGAATTCTCTTTGGATAATGAAGGAACCAAGATTATACTGCCAAGTGAATAGAAGGTCAGAATATAGTAAATTAGTTGAAGACGCGGCATACAGTGGTCCTCTGGGGGAAAGTGCAAGCCCAATTATTCAATAAGAAAGCAGAGCATGGCACCTTTGCACAGGGCCTCATCCATCAGATGAGATAATTGCATCTTCATCCATCACTTGGTATAGCAGAAATAAAATTGTTGGAACAGAACATCAATGTGGGCTGCTTTGAAGAAAAGTGCATCATTTCAATAAATACCTTGGCTGCTGTTCTTATTTCATCCTGTAATGTACTAACATTAGCTGTGGTCCACTTGCTATGTTGCTCATATGCTTCTTTAATAGGTTAGAGAACATTTGATTGGGTGCGATAAGACCTTCCACACATTTCAACATACACAGCTTCTGACTTCATATAGCATAGCTTTCAAAAAGTGATTAGTTTTGTTCTGCTTGCTGGTAACATTGTGTCTTTTCTGATCCATGTTGACCCGAGATCCACAGACACTAATGTGTTCTTACCCCTTAGGATCTGTCTAGTTTTGTTGTTTTCAATATATTTAAATGCTTAAGGGCTATGAAAGTAGTATACACGTTATTTGTCATCATAATATCAAAAAAAAAAAAAACCCCAGAGCTTTCAAGCTGTTTATATTAAGAAGTCAAAGCTTGGCTGGTGGAATGGCACAAAGGATAAAGGTTCTTGTTCCAAAGGCTCACAGCCCAAGTAAGATCCTGGAATTCTGTAATGGATGGAAGCAACTGACCTCTCCAAGCCAGCCTCTGGCCTGCACATGCACACACTAGCAGGAGTGCTCAGAAGTCAAATCTCCTCTCTCTCTCTCTCTCTCTCTCTCTCTCTCTCTCTCTCTCTCTCTCTCTCTCTCTCTCTCTCTAACACACACACAACACACACACACACGAATGCATGCACAAATAAATGTAAAATTAAAGAAAAACTTGTGAACTTACTTATGGAAAAAAATACAATGTGGGAAATGCATTTATCTTGCATATTTAATGAACAAAGTAAATGGGTGACTATTACCTAAAATACACATTATTCTTCTATCAAAATTTAGGCTGTTGTAACAGATGCACATTGGTTTCGATGCTAATTCATTCAGCTGTTTTCTGTTAGGAACCCGTCTTCCCACAGGTACCTAATGAGATGTGTGCATTATAATGGCAGGTAAATCCAAAGTATTCGATAGAAGGTAATAATTATAATAAAATAATGATTACATTTATATTTCATTTATTTTGTTCCATGATTAAGATTCAAATAAAGGTGATTTCCATATGAAATGGATGTAATTCCCATCTTCAAAGAGATATCAACAACTGTTAAGTACTAACAATTTGCAAATCTCATAAATTACTTTTTTGTTCTGTTTTTGAGACAGATTTTCCTGTTTAGGCCTAGCAGTCCTGGTCCTCATTTTGTAGACCAGGCTGGCCTTGACCACAGAAATCTATCTACCTCTGACTCCTGAGTGGGATTAAAGGTGTGCACCATAATTGGCTCATAAATTAATCCTATAATGCATTTCTGTATCAAAGAATAGTTTAGAAATGGCTAGTAAGAAAAAATAAAACATATTTTACTATTCACACATTCATGCCATTGGATTTTCTACCGTGCAGCATAAGCCCATTTGCATCACTCACAGTCATAATATTTTGAGGTTTCTCTTTCTCATTCAGCGTCCGGGGATCACCCCTTAGATCACATTATCACAGTGTCTGCCTCTTCCTTGTGTACTTTTACCATACTGGTGTGCTGAGTGTGATAATTGTATGCTACTTGATACAAGTTAGAGTTATCTGAAAGACGGGAACATCAACTGAGATTAAGTACCTTCCAAAGATCTGGCTGTATGGCATTTCCTCACTTACTGATTGATGGGGATGGTAGTTCTTTAAGAAAACGGGCTGAGTAAGCCACGGAGAAGAAGCCAGTAAGCAGCAAGGGGTGGCCTCTGCATCAGCCCTGCCTGCTGGTTCCAGTCCTACCTGAGTTCCTTCTGTCCCGACTTCTTTCACTGATGGACAACAGTGGGGAAATATAACCCAAAGAAACCCTTTCCTTCACAACTTGCTTTAGGTCATGGGTTTCATCATAGCAATGGTAACCCTAACGAAGACAACTGGAAGCCAGAAGCAAGAGATCTGTTGCTGGTTTCCCAGTGAGAGCTCTTCACTTTGTCTCACTGTCTTTTATCTACTCTTCCTGAACCTCCTAAGGAGGAAGAATGGGAATAAGTACTAAGTTGGGGAGGAGTTGTTATCATTGTGGGTTTTTTTTTTTAAGAATCAGTGGACTTTCACAAACATAAAAAAATGGGTCAAAAGAAAGAAGGAAAAAATAAATTAAATTCAAATCCCAAACCACTCTTCCTCTAAGCTATGATATCTAGTCTCTCCTTCCATCCACCACAATAGGGTTTGAAATCAGGGCTTTCTGCATGTTATACAAACCTCTTACCACTGAGCAAGACCCCAAGACCCCACACACATATCTTTTCAAGATACAAAGACAATTTGAATTTTATCCCATAGGTTAAGGAAAGTAAAGGAAAATTTGAACAGAAAACTGATAAATCCTACTTCCTATAAATATTCCTAAATCCTACAAATATTTACAGTCCATAGGGGATGATAAAGCAACGAGAGAAATTAAAACAACCAGTTGATTATAAAGAGGTGGTTGCAGTATCTATGTGTGAAATATTGATGGCTTGATATAGAGCAATAACGATAGTAGCTTAGGAGAAAGAAGAGAATAAATAGGAATTAATATTCACTGGCTACAGGTGCTTAAAGAAAAAATTATAAAGAAAGATTATAAATTTCTGACTTTGTAAGCTACACAATGGTATTATTAAGTAAAATGAAACTATGCAAAGACAATAAATGAATTCATTTTCAGAGACATTCAGGGGTCATATTAGATAGATTCAGAAAATAATTGCATATCTATAGCTTGGGATAGATCAGCTAAACTTCATGTACAGAGTTGGAGAAACTCACAAGAAAGTGGTGGCTAAAACCAGGAGGCAGCGCAGGCATGCAGAAGAACACGAACAAGGAGAAAGTAAGTTCACAAACTCTGTGGACTTCATGAGGGTGTGTGATGATTTTTAAATGTATCCAGTAGTCTAGGCTGAACTACATCTTCCTCAGTATTCTCTTCCTTTCTGGTGCGCTGTAAGGTTGAGCTGGAGTCTCTTGTTAGCATTGAAGGGAAGCGAGGAGGTGACTCCATTTGGAAATCCTCACACTGTTATAATCTCTTGCTATCTCAGTGGGGGGGGCTTACCCATGTTCTCTTTGCTTTGAGTGTCCTTGACTCTTGGACCAGCTATGTGTATGTGTTAAGATTCATAATGAAGGGGCCCAGCTTTTGCAGGAGATGTTTACTGTTAACGTCAAGAAGACAAAACACACAGGATGGAGTCCATGCTGGGAGAGCTCCAGTTCTTTGCTCTTGGGGTTTATAGTTAAGATTGACAACCTGACAGGATTTAGGATCATCATGAAAACAAATTTCTGGATACATCTATGGGAGAATTTCTAGGTTGGTTTAATTGAGATGAGGAATCAAAATCTAAACATGAGTGACACACCCTATTCTCTAAGTTTCCCGACTGAAGATATCATTTGAACAACTATGTTAAGCTCCTTAGGAGGCAAACATTGCCCTCAAGCTGAAAGAAACTCTCCCGTCCTGAAGTTACTTCATGCAGCAGTTTATAGCGGCAACAAGTAAAGCAGCAGACATAGAGGGCTACATAGCTTGTAGCCTTCCTTTCCTGAAAGCTGCCTCTACTTTCATGTCCCAGTATTAGACACAAAGACACTTAGTGTATGCATTGGATTCCAAAAACCAATTCTGTAGTCAGAAGATGTGTTGATTACAGTGCACATCACAGACACACCCACACACATAAAGACACACCACACACATATACACACAAACACACACCACATCTATATACACACATACATACACACACACCACACACATATACACACCACATCTATATACACACATACATACACACACACCACACACACATATGCACAATGTACACTCAGCACACACAGGCACACACACACATGCACGCACACACCACACACACATAAACAAGCAACATGTACCTCTCTTATTAGTCCTGTGTTTGAATGTTGATTGTTTACTGGGGGTCAGTGAAGATCAGAAACAAAGGTGTGTCCTTTCACGGTGGAGAAGGAAGGGTTTGCAAATGGATACCTTGCGAAAGGAGAACTTGACAAGGGCTGCAGAGAAACTCACTAAATACAACCCAAAGGCGTCTGGTTGTACTTAGCAATGACAGTAGCTGATATCTGCTCAAATTATGGCACAGAAATTACTGGAAAGAGAGTGCATTAAATGTGCATTAAATAGCACATTAGAAATAGTGAGAAAATTTTATACTAATCTTACAAAAAGCTATGGAGAAGTTAGATTGAGTAGTTTCAGGATTACGTTAGAGTTCTTCTGTGTATTTGTTGACTTATTCATTCATACCGTGGTCAAAAACATATCACAAAAATTCCCCTCTGAATAACTTTTAGTATAGTGTTTAGTAGTGTAACTATATGCACAGTATATAAGAGGTCTCTCGAAAGTATGTCTTGAAGAGCTGAGATTCTATTCCACTAAAGATCTAGCAAGCTATCTGCCCTCCCTCTGAGCCCCTTAGTAGCTATGATTCTGACTTCTTACAGTTTGCTCGCTATAGAAATCTCATATAAGTATAATCATATATATATTAATATATATATAGTCACTGTCTTTTTGTGACTACCTTTGTTCACTTAGTATAATATTCTCAAGTCTGTATTTCCTTCTTTTCAAAGACTGAATGAAATTCTGTAGTGTGCATATATTAATAGTATATATTCTTTGTTCATTTTTCTGCTGATGGACATTTAAATTGCCTCTACCTCTTGGGGCCATTGGAAGAAATATTGCAACAAACACAGAAATACAAAAACATATTTGGAATTTTAATTTCAGTTCTTTTGAATATGTAGTTAAAAGTAAGATTGCTAGACGAGATAGCAATTCTAGCTTTAACTATTTGTGGAATGGACATCCTGTTTTACACAGCAACTACTTCAATTTGTATTCTTGCCAACCATATCCACGCCAGTGTTTGTATGTATGTATGTATGTATATGTGCATGTTTATATATGTGATATTCTAATTGATTATAGGTAATATTACAGTGTGTATTTGCTCTACACTTATATAACGAGAGAATCTGAATAGTTTTCATCTGTTAACCATTTATGTCTGTTTTGAGAAATGTTATCAAGTCCACTGCCCATTTTTTAAAAATAGATGACTTCTGTGCTCTTGGGTTTCAGGAGCCCTTGGAATAGCTCAGACACTGGTTCCTTGGAGATATGGTTGGAAAACCATTTTGAAAGCTTTTTTTTTTAACATTTTTGATGAGTATTTTTTTTTTGCTGTATGAGTTTTAAAGTTTGATGCAATCCAATTAATTTTTATCTTATTTTTACTGCTCAGGTATCATGTAAAGGTCGTTGCCAATGCCAGCATCCTATCCTGTCCCCCTGGGTTTCCTTCTAGAATTTTAGCATTTCAGACAACGCAAGTTCCTCAACATCACATTCAGGAAGGACGACATTTTCTTCGTTTTGTTGCCTTGGGAACTTCATCGTATTTAATTTGGCCACACACATGAGGTTTTATTTATGGATTTTTATTGGTCTAAATATCTGATTTTTCTGCCAGTATCACATAACTGTGACTCTGTAATCTTATAAGACATTGGCTTATTCTACAGAAATGACAAGGACAGAGCAGGAACTTAAGACAGTGGTCTCCTAATCTTGTCTGAGAGACTGAGACCTGTGTTTGTGGGATGCTGAACAGAATTAGGTGGTGCCCGGCAAAGAGATGAGACATTCTGCAATGTTCCCTGAGCTGTTTTGTGTATACTTTGTCATCACGGTTAGGTTGTGTTGCATTAAAGGAGAGTGTACTAGCTAAAAGACAAAGATTCTACTTACACTTATTTTTTTAGTTTCTCAATGTAAATTAACAAATACACTAGAATTTGTGTTGATTATTGATTTAAAAAATTAGTTTTCTGGCCAGATGTGGTGGTGCACACCTTTAATCCCAGCACTCAAGAAGGCAAAAGCAGTAAGATCTCTGTGAGTTCAAGGCCAGCCTGGTCTACAGAACAAGGCCCAGAACAGCAAAAGCCACACAGAGAAATCCAGTCTCAAAGAAACAAACAAACAGAAGAATTTGTTCTCTCATGCAGAGACCTCCACCTAAACTTTATGTGCTGCTGTAGGAACCCCAGGAAAGAAAGGATTGTAGGAGAGGTCGTGGACACTAAAAGAATTAACTAAGATCCCCAGAATTAACTAAGAAGAGCTCATGGGGCTCCCAGACACTGAAGCAGCAATCCAGGAGCCTGTATGTGTCGATACTAGGGCCTCTACACACATGTTGTGGTTCTTTAACTTGGAGTTTTTCTTGGACTTCTAACGGAGAGACTGGGATGTCTCTCACTCTTTCCCCTGCTCTTGGGACCTTTTCCTCCTACCAGCCTTGATATGAGGATTTGTGCTTAGTTTAATCGTAACTTATTTTGCCATATTTGGTTGATATTCCTTGGAGGGCTGCTCTTATCTGAAAGCAAATGGAGGGGCAGTGGATCTGGGCGCAATGGGAGGAGGGGGACTAGGAAGTTTGGGGAAAGATGAGACTGTGGTTGGGATGTATTGCATGGGAGTAGAATAAACAAAAATAAATAATAATAAAAAGAATATCATTATCTAAAAATTCATTGTTTTCTCAAATCAAATACAGATGCTGATACTCTCATATGTAAATCCAACATCCACACACTTTCACCGTGGATTTATAGCTCCGAGAGGCTGTCTTCAGTACCAACCTGTGAGCCCCTCGAGAGGAACTTTTCTTCTTTAGCTGAGCCCAAATGGCTTGACAACAGCTTGAAATGATGTCCTCTTGTACAGGTTAACACCATGGATCATATTATGAAGACTGCAATTTCTTTGAGGCAAAAATTATTTGAAACTAAATGTGTGCAATCAATCAAATGAAATAAATATAATCTGCATGTTACTTTGCAAATGTGTTTGCAAATTCTTGATTATTTTGTAAAAAGAATTCTCATAAAAGTTTATAAGTTAAGAGGCTTGAGAGTTAAGAATGATTATTACGCAGAGGACTAGAGCCCGGTTTCCGGCACCCGTGTAGTGACTCATAACTGTCTCATAACTGTCTGTAACTTCAATTCCAGATCTAATTTTCTTCTCTGGCCTCTGCTAGGATGAAGCATGCGCATGATGCATATTGATGCACACAGGCAAAAGGTTCATAAACACAAATTAAAAATAAATACATCCGTTTTGAATAACGATCTAACGTACTCTTTGCTTTGCTGTTATCATGGAATTGCACCAAAACAGATTGGAGGGAGGGTCATACAGGCTGTGATCGTGCCCTCTAGACATTCGGGGGCAGTTAGAGAGAATTGTGAATTTACAGACTAGGTCTGCTTGAATGTAGATGTTTCCTTAATGTGGCCTGGTAGGGGTTTGTCTGAATTCAAAACAACAAAAGGTTTATTACTTCTACAATTTTTATCCTCTACAAAAAATGTCGGTTACTAGTTTTTTTTTAAAACTTGTTGTCCTTATTTTGAGTGCTTGTTACATTTCGGAGTGGAAAGAAGTGAGATCTGGGAGCAACTCAAATGATGACCCAGTTAATGAGTTCACTTCCTGAAGGTGCAGATCCACAGACAAATAATTTCTTAACCTTTAGAAAGAACAATAGGGAAAAGTGGCTTGTGCAATGTAATCTATTTCATATTCCCCGTGTTCAGTGCAAAACCCGTATTAACTAAGATTATGGGTGCATTTTTCAACTCTTTAAAAGAAACTTAAGCACACACATATTACAGAAATCTTGGTCTACTTGGATTAAAGAAAATATATAGACCAGGCTATCTAAATTTCTCTGGTTTAGTTAGGGTACCTGAAGCAAGATGGAGCCGCTGAATTAATCACAAGCTTCAGCTAATTCTTTTTGCATCCTTATTAATCAGGTTAGGGTTTCTGCTCTATTAATGTAAACAGAGAAAGGTCAGAAATCTCACTGGGGGCATGTTCGAGGGCATGGGAATTAAGCGAAAAGTCATCCTTCATCCCTCGCAGGGCTGAAAACAGCCCCAGCCCTCCGTTCTGAGTATTAGATCATGTGAATGTACTGAACTCACGGGGCGTATAGTCTCTGTGCAACAGTGAAGGTCATTTATTACAGGATTGTCGTCCAAGTTTGCAATGATTCTTTGATTAGTGAAAAGTGGTTATGCATGCTATGCCTTGGGATATTTTTTTACTATTTTTTTTCTCCAAGAGGATTTTGTGGATTGCACTAATGCTCCACAGGAGAATTTTCAGCCCGAGCTTTGTTACTTGTTGTGCCAAAGGTGGTTAACAATGAGCAGATAACTTAAATTAATTTAGACAGATTTTATTTTTGTCTCTAAGGAGAAAAGTAGGCTGATCCTTTAGACTCTCTCATATGCTGTGTGGGGGAAAAAAAAAACTCTTCTTCGTTGTTAAAGTTTAACTGTGTAATGACTTTGGAGAAATGTACCATCATAAGTGAAGTTTCGTTCTTTGAGCTTCTGCCACTCCAGCTTCCCTGGCCATAAGTCATCCTGCTATCTTATGACACCCAAACACCAGATACCACTCATCACTGCAGAATCAGCAGAAGGAATTTTAAGTGAACACACTCCGCACCTCCGCATCTCTGCCAAGGTGTTGGGCAAACTGCTTTATTGGGTCAAAGAAATGAAGGTGAGCATTAAGAAACGGTATTCCCTTTTAATTCCTAAATCTTTTGCTATCCAATTCCCTGATGGTTTGGGCATTTAGCGGGTCTCAAGGAGAGGAGACCATACCAAAGGCTCACCGTCTCCTCCCCTGCCATGGTCTCAACGACCCAACCATTGAATCAGTGTTTACTGAATCCTTCTTCATACTAGTCATTGTGTTTCATATTTGAGGTAAGGGTGTTTGAAGGAATGGGTGCAAATATAAGACAAATATTGACCTTTGATGAAACATATAGATTAGCAGGTCCATGAATATAACCTAGCCCAAAGGTTTCTGGGATACTTTTATCCCAGAAGCCTTAAGCTCCCTCAGATCCAGTTGGTTACCTAAGTCATTTCCAAAAACATACCCTGCTATCTTCCAAACCGGTAACAACATGTCGATTGGCTGCAACTGTCTTTTGAAAATGGGCTCTTTTCAGCTGTGGGTACCCACCGGTGAAAGCCCCAGACACAGTGCTTTCTGATATTCTGTAGGCTCAGGCCCAAGGACAAAGGAACCACAGATAGCCAACCATTCGTTGAGGCAAGGGTGTTGGAGAAAAAGAAACAAAAATTCCTAGCAGAGCCAAAACCCTGGCTGAATGAAGGTGAAGGTACGAGCTGTCCGCAAGGGTCACGGGCACAGATGGAAATGTTTATCAATTTCCCTACTTCTGTAGGCCAGAGATGCACCTGACTGGACCTAGGGCATGTTTTTGGTGTTCTGAGGACGTGTGGTGGGGCGCTCCTCCATTTCTCCACGTCTCCCGCTGTTGTGACAGCTCTTCTCTGATTGGTCCCTCCCCCCTCCTTTTTTTTTTTTAATCTTTCCAAAGTCAGCCAATCAAGGCCCAGTAGACAGCTCTATAAATTCTGTTATGATGCAGCTGCAGTGTGACGGTGGGGGGTGGGGCAGATATCACTCACGCTTGCCTCAGCGGCCTGAAGCTTTGCATTCCTCTGGTCTGTGGAAAGGGATTCGTCCTTGCAGCTCTTTGTAACCTCCAACAGCCACATTTCTGAGACGAGAGGCCTCAGACTTCCAAGCCTACACTTGCAGAGACGCTCAATCTCTAGCCTTTAAGACCCGTGTAACGAGTGACACTAGTTTCCATGAATGATTCCTTTGCCCATGTTTTGTGACATTTCCTGGGGTGACACCAGAAAATGCCTTTTCACCCCGATAGGCAACCATCAGTAAACCAAAGACACAATCCCGTCCAAGTCTAGCTTCATGGACGACCCCGTGGACTTAGTTTCAGGAACCTCCTAGGATTGACTCGCTACTTCCTGAGCCCTGTACCTTTCATTTACTCTTCCTGGGTTGGACGTTTCTATTCAGAACTTGCTACACAACTGTAGGGTAGAGAACTACTAGATTCCTTGTTTCAAAAGGAAATGGACCTATGATTTCAACCTACATCTTTCTGATTGGGCTACCCTGAAGATTGAAGGCTCTGTGGCTAATCCTTGCCAGTTCCACCCCTCAAAACTGAAACAGAAATAGTGAATATGCAGTTGGTTTCTTTGAAAAAATACAATTAGTTAAAAAAGAGATATATTTACACATTTTAAAAAGTTAACTTTTAATTCAACCAATGTAAATCATGACAAAGATAACAGAACACTAGAATACAGCAAGGGTGTCAACAAAAAAACTAATGATAGCCATACGTCACTCAAGGTTCTTTCAAGTGTAATTATTGCTCAAGAAAATGTAAAATGCTTTGAAATGCCTCGGCCAATTTATGCACAAAATTTGGTGGAGGTTTTTTTCAACTTTAATGACACCCTACATTTCCCATTTTTCTTTTTTTTTTATTGAATAGATTCTTCTCTCATACAACACATCTTGACCACAGTTTCTCCTCCCTCCTCTCCTCCCAGCTCCTCCTACCTCCCCTCTCCCCAAGATCCACTCCCTATCCACATCCTCTTTAGAAAAGGGAAGGCTTCCAAGAGACAACAACCAAAGAGAACAAAAGAAGATACGATAAGATAAGCCTTCATTTTCACATGAAAACTGTGAACTTAACAGACTTTAAAATTACTAATACAAAAATTCATTTCATGTAAAACCCTGTTAAAAGAAGTAATTAATTTTCTTGCTTCTTTCCTTCAAAACTGTTCTATAGTTGTTAGCATACGGAGAGGACTCTAGAATACGCAGAAACGTGCTGAGAAAGAGAAATGAATTAAATCTGGTGCTTTAATTAATTCGAAGCAATGCTACTTTTTCTGGGGGTGTCTGTGTGGCATTTTTCACCTTTTTAAGATGAAATGTTATTTTTTATTCATCCTAAATAATCATTTATCTACCTAACTCACCATTTTTTATTTTTTTCTTTCTTTTTGGTTTTTACTTTTTAATTTAGAAAGTTTGGGGGGTATTATTGGTTGAAACAAAGTTCCAGTATGGAGCTCAGACTGATTTAAAACAGTCTCCACCTTTTCAGTGATGGGATTACAAACCTACACCCTCCCCCCCCCATGCTTGTCTGAGTTAATCCCCAGCATCTCCAGCGACCACAGCTGTTTGCCTTCACCGTAGTACCCGGGCACAGTTGACTCAGTGAACAAGGCTAACTGGAGTACCTTAGCTCCCACACAGTAAACTTTATTTTAGATAACTAGAAACTGTCCTCTTGCTTTAGGCACTACCTTGGGACTTGGAATTACTCAAACTTTCAGGTTTTGTCTCACAGAAGTGAGAGACGCTCCATACCACAACATGATGGAGCCTTCTTGGTTCCGAGGACCCTACGCTGCTCTTTCCTGAAGCACGTTCCACTGTCTGTTATGAGCAAAACTTTAGCTTATAGACTACAGGGCCACAATAAAGGTTTAATTGTATTGTTTTCATAGATGTAAAATATTTGAAAGCAAATAAAGCTTTATTAACTTAATCAGAGGAACAGAAGTGCCAGCTGTTTCTGTTTTACCTTCTATAATTAAGTTATTGTGGCTAGTCCAGATAGTGATATTTCATTTTGAAAGTACTCCCTGAACCTAAGATATATGCCCAATAGGGCTATTCTCCTCCCATTGACCTCAGGCAATCACATCCTCGTGAAGCCTAGATAATATTCATTCATCTATCTCATTAAGAAGTCTGGCAATATTAGCTTCTACTGCATAAAAAAGTAAAGCAAATTAAACACATCATGAATAGTTTATTTAAAACAATTCTAAGCTTTTGGGTTGTCTAGTCATTGATTAATAATGAACAACCAAACTTACATGCAAACTTGCTGCATCTTATTTGACCTTTTAGAAATGGTCCATGTTTCAAGATATTCAAGCAAAGCACAAATTCAAAGCTTCTTCTCAATGCTAGTCTTACAAATTCACCGTCTCAGCAACTTAGAAGGAATGGAAGAGGAGACCTACATTTGCAGGTGAAAATGCATACTCACAAAAGCAAATGTTCTAGACATAAAGTTTATATCAATATAAAACTAGCCTTAAAATTTTTAAAGCAGTCACTGGTCAGGAGAAGATCAGCTTAGGCAGCGATTTGGATTTGGAACCAGGATGACCTGTGTTCATCTGACCTGATGAAGTTATTAAGGCGGGTAAGTCTTTGCTAGTTTCCCCATGTGTGCAAATGGTTTGCTCATAAACATCACTGAGATGATCAACAAGAAAAAAATGTAAGTAATAGGTACTAATAAGTGGGAGATATTTTAAAGTTGTTCTGGTAAAATTAAGATACTAAATTTTAAAATAAATGTTATATAATGTTATATGTGAAATGCATTCCATTGTTTACTGTGCTTTGACAAGATACAATATTTAACTGATTGGGTCAAAATAAATGTTTAGGCTTTTCAAAATGCCTTTGCTATGGATCAGCTCCAACAGTACTGGAGACAGGAAGAAGTAAGCCACTCCCATTTGTAGATGCCACGTGCCTGCTAGACAGTTTCTTCTTCACAGTATAGCAATCACCAGAGCTTCAACACAGTGCGCTGGGTCCTAGCTATTGGATAAGCAGCAAACAGAATGCTTCACTGGCACTAATGAATGATCTGTGGTCGTGATGATGTGTAGGAGATCCCATGACTATCCCAAAGACCACGCAGCATCAGGAGACACATTCTCATATATATACAGGGAAGAAATACGTAGGGTTGTTCTGTTCCCTTAGCAGTGCTGTTTCCGATAGGCAAAAGTCTCCCTTTGAAGCTGAGCAAAAGCCACTCTTGTATTATTCGATAACTCTGGTAGCAGCTCTGGAACTATTTCTTTCCATACCACTTACCCGTCACCTAATTAGTCTTTACAGTGTATTATGGTATTTCAAACTGGAATCAAATTAAATACCACACTCTTTCACTCCAAACCAAATGCTTTATTTGTTTATCATGTGCATATTCACATGGACCCACTTTTGTTTAGCTCTCCAGTCTCCTGCATGCCCATGGGAGGACATGCCAACAGATAATACTCCGTAGAAAACCCAGTAACAATCTGCAGGGAATTAGTAACTCAGAAACCGGTGTGCTGGTCTTGGGTTCTCTCACAATCTCAAGCCTGAGGAAGTTGTTGACAATCAGAAAAGTCACTAATTTCCTGCAAACCGATCGCTAAGACTCAGCAGCCTTTTAAGCATCAAAAATGGAAAAGATAAAAAGAGTATGTGAGATTATGCTAAACACCGTTTAACACCATAGGGTTTCAAAAGATCAGCTGCCTGATACGAAGTTAAATGTAGCTGGATGTGGTCCCACATCTCGACGTGGCTTTGCCAAGTTTCTGTCGGATGCAATTTACAACAAGCAAGATATTAAACCCCCATAAATAGTCACTCTAATGTAAACACTGAGCACTCCTTATTACAGCCATGGAAGCAGCCTCTCCAAAACGCATAAAACTGAGAACAAATCCTTGAATTTCATCTCAGGGCAGAAGGTGGATTTGAATTTGAAGACGTGCCAAGTGGGAATTTGGGGCACAAATATTTCAGACAAAACTGCTCTACCAAGAGTAATAACAGCATATGCTAGCTTCTAAATCAGTCTGCGTATGTCACAGGAAACACACCCAATTAATATGGGAGGCCATTTACACTTCAGCAGAGTTATGAACAGTAAATCATAAGCAAGTAGGTGTGCTCGGGTGACACACACAACGCCAAGTGTCCATGGAAATCTGGCACGGTGATAGTTAAAGAGGATTGTCCATGAATTAAACCTGGAAATTAACTTTCTGCTTCCTTCCCCTTCCTTCACTAGCCCCACTGTTACTTCTGTTTTCTTTCGCACGGGTAGATCCTGTGGCGCTTCATAGTCACCCTTAAGCTAACTAGGCTTGTAAGGACTAAAGAAGACATTTGCCCTTTATGGTTTTCTGTGACTGAGTGTGTATGTCCTGAGGAAAAAAATGAACCACGCAAGAAGTTATTAGGCACCAATGAGCAATCACAAGGAACACTTGAATTATGTTCACCAAAGCAGATGTTGTGTCCCAGAATTCCCAGAGCTGCCTCGGGCTTTTGCTGGTGTCAACCCTGTGGTAAGTGGGTTTTCATAATGAATTTACCATTAATTTCCTCTCACACACAAACCATTAGAATTGCATTAAATCCATGAATAAATGCCACCAAGGAAGGCTCAGAGCATGACTGTCTTTTGTTCATTTGAAGAAGTTCAGAAGAGTCCAGAATCTCAAATTAATAACTCATTAGAATTTGAGAGGTCAACAGACTGCCATTGACTGGAGAGGGCAGGTCCCTGTGAGGGATTCAGAATTCCATTCATTAGGGTGGAGATTCTGTAATTTCCCAGAAAACCACATAAAGATTATTGCTCTTAATTCCAAATACAAGGTATCTTACTGAACTAATCCCATTGTAAAGTCATTTCATTTGGACATTTCAGTTTTTAAATTAAAAATGAGATTTTTTTACTAAATAAACAAAAATTGTTTGAAATAAATGATGCAAATGTGATGAAGAAGCCTCTACTCTGCATGAGATGCCAAGTGTATCTTTCAGGAGAGCCAGCCTAGCTCTAAGGTTCACAAGGCAGGCATAAAACCAACAGTGAGGACAGTAACAGAAGCACACATGGAGCAGAATTTTATCTGAAGGAGACAACAGAAGTGTCATCTGACTTGAGAACCAAGGCAAGGGTTGATCCTCTTAGCTGAACATACAGCGTGTTTCAATCACTGGGCCATTTTTCTTACATGTCATCTTCTTTCTTCCAAATGAGAATCGTTTCCTCTTCCTCGCACTGTAAACTGACCTGGCACCATTTATAATGCTTCTACTATGACAAACTGTTTTGTCCCTATCGCTACTGTCCCAAGCCATGTAGTGAGTGATCTTTTGATATTTGAACACCGGAGCTATTTCCAGCTTTTGAGACTTGGTGCATGAAATTTCCTCCCCTTCAGTCTTGCCTTACTGTGTCCCCATATCAGTCCTGCTTTGTGTGGGGGTTGGGGCAGGATTATAAGTGTGCATGTGTACACGTCTACTTGTATGTGTAGAGGCCAGAGGTTAACACTGAGCATCTGCCTTGATCATTTGCCACTTCAACTTCTGAGACATGCTCTCTCACTGGGTTCTTCCATGTTGGCATCTTCCTGGGTCTACCCCTGTAATGCTGGGAATGCAGGTGCATGCCAGTGCACACAGTTATACATGAGCGCTAGGGACTTGAACTCTGGTCCTCTTGCTTCTTTTAAAAACACATCACCAACAAAAGCATGGCCTCAGTTCTCACTCTTGCTTTCTTTCTTGGGTATTTTCTTGTTGCTTGCCACATCACACTTTAAAATGTTCTTCAAGATTTTCTGAGTTTCTTAATCTAATGGTATGAATGAGAATGGCCCCCATGGACTCGTATATTTGAATACTTGATCCCCACTTTGGGGGACTATTTGTGAAGAACTAGGAGGTGTGACCTTGTTGAAATAGGGGTGTCACTCTGAGTGGCCTTGGAGATTTCAAAAGCTTACACAATTCACTGTTAGCTCCTTCCCTCCTACTTTTGGATAAGGAAGTAAGCTCTCAGATTCTGCTCCTGTATCATGCCTCCCTGCCTACTACCATGCTCCCTGTCAATGATGGTCATGGACTCTGATTCTATGGAACCATGAATTCTGACAAACATTTTCTTTTATAAATTATACTGGCCATGGTGTTTCCTCCCGGCAATAGAAAAGTAACGAAAATGCTACCTAGAGGAGAGTCTCCACTCACTCACACAAGCACTCCTCTACCCCTGGTGCTTCCACCACAATGGTGCTCAAGGGCTTTCTCAGTTACTATATGCACAAGGTATATACACATAAATGCACACATACACACACATATGGAATATGCACATGTGTCTTTGTTACTAAAGTTTCACAAATTCAAAAATGCAGTTCCTTTTTATTTGCCAATATATATTAAACATATGGCAAAGTACCTGGTACATAATAAGTATTCAGTAAGTTATTGTTGAATTATATATTTGAAGCCATTTACATAGATTCTTTTAACAAATAGTTATCCATGAATGAGCTGGGTCTATTTTGGACAAATAGTCAATGGCTAAGGTAAAATACATACAAAATCATTAGGGATTTATATTTCTATTTGACAGATCCAGTTTCACAGTATAGTTTTGATATATATATCTTTCAAACATTTTTAAAGAATGTCTCACTCTCTCGCTAGAAGAGAAGACTCAGAGGTCAAGAGCACGTGCTGCTCTTCCGGAGCACTGGAGTTCAGTTCCCAGCACCAACATCGCTGCCGCACAGCTTGCTTTAGAGTTACACATCTTCGGACGTCTTTGGCTATGTTCACTTAGCAGCGCTTATGCAACTTTCAGAGAAACAGCTCAAGAAAGGATAAGTCCAAAGCCTCCCTCCAGAAGCACAGCTCTGCTATATGCAAGTCTAGGGAATAAAAATAGCACCCCACTCTAATACCTCAGAATGTGTTAAGCCCTAAGCAAAAGATGAGATAGTGGTTATGATTCTACTTCACTAGGCCTCCTATTTTCA
>JAQHUG010000131.1:2430711-2472222 GCA_028555095.1 Dicrostonyx torquatus
TCCTCCATTTCTCTTCTTATACAACACCTAGGCTTTGTGTTGATTTGTTCATAGAAATAACTTATTACCAATGAGTTTAGAGATACAATTACCGGGACTGTCAAGCAGTATTGAAACTGTTACTGGGGATTTTGTTTGGTTTATTTTGTTGCCGTTGGTAAATAAGGAGAAGAGATGAGCTGACAGGGAATCAATTAGTTCAGTAAAGTTCGGGTGAAGTAGAAAAGAGCTAGCAATCACTATGCTGAAAAATAAAATATATTCCCATTTTTATCCTGTAGAAGATTCTTAATGTGAGAAATTACCACGAGATATGGGCCTAAGGATGCATCTACCAACTAAACCCTTTTAGATACATGAAGTGGGAGCTGGCTAGAGGACAGAATATATGCTTCTAGATCTCAACATTGTGTGCCTGTCCTGCAGTCCTCTGCCCAAAATAGGCAGAGGCCAGTCTGCAGAAGAATTATGGATATCACTTTTGAAGCATGGCATCGATCCAGTACATTTCACAACAGATTTAAGAAAATGGTGAAAACATAAGCTTTGCTCTCTTTGGACCAAAAAGAGCACAAACAAAGAGAAAATAAAGGCCTTGGGGCCTTCCGCTTCCTATGAAAAGGAAGCAGCTGAGACTCATCAGTAGCAACAGCTACTTCTGATCAAATGTGAAGCCATTTTAGGGAAGGAAAGCTGAAAGGGCCATGGGTGGAGCTGAAGTCCAAGTGAAATGGGCTCAGCAGTCATTGAGAATTGTAGAACTGGACCCTATTCAAGGAATACCCCTTACCCACAAGGCAAAGGGGTTGGATTTGGACACGTCCTTTTGTTTTTCAGTATCGCTACATAATCGGGGTTGCTACGTATTTCTTACTTTTAAAGTTAAGTTTTATTTTATGAGTTCTATATTTACTGAAAATCCAGATACGGACTTCTCATACACTCCCAATCTCATTGCCCTTAATGCAATTCTCCATAGTCATGAAGTGTTAGGAATATTTCCTAACACGAGCTCCCTGCCGACACAAAATTCCCAATCAAGCTGAATCAAAACAAGCCAAATTAAGAAATATCCAGGTTTAATGGAAGTTCTGCGCTTTCGGGTGGCCCTGAGGGGTAACCAGGAAGCTGCAGAACACACCCACCGGAAGGAAGGAAAAGGGACCACTTGTTCCTCTTTTGGGAACTCACTTAAACACCCTGGGGAGTGGTCCTGATTCCACCCCCAGGAAGAGGTCAGGACATGGCCTGCTGGGATTTGGAGTCCAGACCAGGCCTGGGAGCTGGGGCCTACATTTCCAACTTGATGAAGCATTTGTCACAGCAAAGGAGTCAACACAGTACCATGTGATAAAAGGCTCCACAATTTACTCAGTTTACTTCATTTTCATGTTTTTTTGTTGTTGTTTTTCCTGTTTCAGGACACTCTGTTGTTGGCTGAGGTTCTGTCTCACCCGGTACCGCAATAAACACACAGAAACTGTATTATTTAAATCATCGCTTGGCCAATCACGTAAGTGTGTTTCTAGCTAGCTCTTATATCTTAAATTAACCCATTGTTATTATTTTATATTTTACCACGAGGATTGTAGCCTGACAGCAAGGTCCCAGCTAGTAGCTTGCGACTTTCTCCTCTGTCAACTATGTGGCTTCTCACTGACTCTGCCTACTCTCTGTATATATATAATCTTCCAGCCTGGCTATATTCTGTCAAGCTGTTGACTGAAAGCAGCTTTATTCATTAACCAATAAAAGCAACACATAGACAGAAGGACCTCCCACACCACTCTGTAGAAGACAATACAGTGACGAATTATGAATCATGTCTTTTAAGTCTCCCCCATTTGTGACAATATGTAAGTTTGTGTTGTCATTTTATTTGATGACCTTAATAGTTTAAGGTATATTTTTAAACATTTAATTCATTTCTTAGTGTGTGTGTATGTGTTGCCTAAATGTACATCTGTGCAACACATGCTTGCAAGATTCATGGAATAGAGAAGGGTCCTTAGGGTCCTCTGATCTCTGGGTGCTGGGAGCCAAACTCAGGTCCTCTGACATAGCAACAAGTGCTCTTAGCTGCTAAGTCATCTTTCCAGCTCATAGATTTGGTTTTCGTTTTGCTGTTGTTGGATGCTTGATTTATTTTTGTTTACACAACACAGAGTCTCACGTTATACCCTATGCTGGCTAGTTGTGAGTTCATGATACCCCTGTCAAGGCATTCTAAATGAGAGAATTCCCAGCAGGAGTCATAAAGCCTAACTTCAGTCTACTTCCCCATAGACTCCATTTATTCCAGGCAGAGACTTGATAGGCAATGGCACACAGTAAATTTTAATCATGGATAGATAGCTGGTGCTCCAAACTTCAATATTTTATTGAACTCATACTTTTAGTAGAAGGTGGTTTTATCAGTAGAGAATTGAGAGTTAACACAATTAGTTAGATATTTACAGAATCAAAACTTGTCACACTGCTCAGATGGTACCTTAGAAGCAGTTGGTTACTTGTCAAGAACCTTTCAGAAGTGTGGTAGATGAAAAGATCAGATCTACATATTTCCTGCACATACACACACACACACATATATAAATACACACACATAATATAAATACACACATATATATAAATACACACACATATAAATATAAATACACACATATATAAATACACACACATATATACACACATATATAAATATAAATACACAAATAAATACACACACACACATATATATATAAACTGGAGATATGCAGAGTAAAAGGCCAGAAGGGCAGCAAGGTCAGATGGAAATATTCCAGAAGAAACAAGATAACCTGTTTCAATAGACAATCACTGCCTCCACTCTTACAAAAGAGAGCAAACAAACTGAAAAGAAAAGGGAAAGACCAAGGCAGCAATGCCTGGAGAAGCTGAATGGTTTTATTTACAGAGAGAAAAGTGATGGATTCCAGAGCGAGCTTGGTATCAGCGCACCTGACTAGCATATTGGATGTCTTAGGCTTGATTTTCAATATTTTGAAAAGTGAAGAAAACCTAATGAGTAAGGATGGGAAAAACTGACTTGAATTTATTAAGAAAAAGGACAATTCAATCAGCGATGCTCAACTAATACAAATCTCTTTTTTTCTACAACCATGTGTGTGTATGCATGTGGACATGTATTTATGTTAATTAAAATTCAAAATAAATTATAGAAAAATTTGAAGAATTAAGGTGTTACTTGTGGAGAACCATCAAACACAAGGTTTCTTTTTCTTTTTTTTTTTTGGTTTTTCGAGACAGGGTTTCTATGTGGCTTTGGAGCCTGTGCTGGAACTAGCTCTTGTAGACCAGGCTGGTCTCGAACTCACAGAGATTCGCCTGCCTCTGCCTCTGTGTCCTGTGTGCTGGGATTAAAGGCGTGCACCACCAAGAAACACACATACCCACCACAGAGAGAGGGGAAAAAGGGAGGGAAGAAAGGAGAGGAGAGAGCAAGTATTTTATTATTGATTAGAATACTAAAAATAGAAATGGTGAATCAAAGACTGAAAAGATGCCCAACAATTCAGAGTGCTCGTTGCTCTTACAAAAGAGCATAGTTTGGCTCCCAGCACTCACAGCAGGTAGGCTATAATCACTTCCTGTAACCCTAGCTCTGGCCTATGGTAACACCCCCACACACATGTGTTATACAGACATCAATAAATAAAACAAAATCTGAAAAAAATGTACATATAAAGCCGGTGATCCATGGAGTAGAAAGAAGTGAAATCCTTTGTAAGACAACAAACACTGCAGGTTCACTTCTGCTGGAGGCCAGAATTTCCACTCCTTCTACCTGCACAAATGTGTGGATTCCAGTTTATTCACAGTCTGTATAGAGCACAACACTTGTAATCCAGGACCTAATAGTCACAAAGAGCATACATGTTTCCATTTTGATTCATGCTCCAAATAGTTTTTCTAACTATCATATTCAATTTACTTTCTTCCGCATATACTCTGTAAAGTCATCAATCTGGGAGATGAAGGGCAATGTGCAGCCTGTATAATAGGCTTTTATCCTGGGCCGCTCTGAAACTTGGGCTGCATTCCTTGTGGAACAATTTCTGACTTTGTTTTTGGACTTGGAAATGGAACTCATGTGCATATTTTATTAAATTTTGAAACTGTTGGATATTTAATATGTTTCAACCCATTATTCCATTACCCAAAGAAATCAGTTAGAAGGCAAATAAAGAATATATTAGAGCAAGCATAGTCCATAGAATAAAAGTTGAAGGCACATATTCCCACATCTGGCAGTGATTAATATGTGAAGATCATTTTCTCTCTGGCTGTGATAGTTTACATCAGCTTTAATCGCTGAACAGAAAGTAGCTGAGTAATGGTGCTGACACCATCTCTTTATTCCAGCACCATATGTGTGGAATAAAAGGTTCAGCTATAATTCACTGTGATATCATTACCCAGGGAATTACAATGAAGGTGTTGGAGGAAAATAATTACGTCTGTACCCTTAGGCTATAAGAGAACCTCCTCCCTTTTCCACTGAGCTTCTAAAGGATATATGTGAGAAGCAGTCCAGAGGATGGGATCATTATCTCCTGCAGCTGCAGGAATATATTAGAGATGGTACAGGTTCACAAAATTTCCATGATGAAACGTACAAACCACAAGTTGTAGAAATTAGCCCATAAAACATTTGTAGATTTCACGTGGTTTTTTTGGTACTGGAAGACTCATGTCTAGTGATATCTGTGGTCACTATGAGAACATGAACACCATATGATGCATTCCTTTTCAATGCAACATAGCTACACAATCACGTGACGTAACTACACAGTCAAATTCTGTTCCCTAAAAATAATAGAATAGGCATCTGCAGAGCCACAGTCCATTGTGGCTCACCCACAAACTGAAAGAGAGCAAGGGGTGCAGTGAGGAGCTAAGAAAGATCTTGTTCCAAATATCAGACTGAAGAAAGTCTTTGTGATTATGATCCTAAGCTTCATGACCCTTAAAGGCGCACTTGCTTTAAAAACCCTCTTTGTTCCTAACACCTTCTCACAGGGATTGGTTGGGCCCTGTGCGGGCTGTCTGAAGGTGGATGCTTGGTAAATCCTACGGCAGTTCTTATGTAGGTATATTATAAGACTTACATTCCCATTATTTAAAAAGAAATAGACAAGCCTCAGCTTAGTTCTTAATTCTATTAAGCAAGCAGTTGATAGTTCTATATTTTCCTGACATGTGAATAAAGGAAACGGGAAAATGGAGGGAACAGCTGAAACAAGAGTCCTATATCAACTGATTTTGACAGCCACACTGTTTTTGTCAAATTTTAACTCCATAATCAAAGCAAGAAATGCAGATTCAAAGATCAGACGATGTTCCTGTATAGAAGGATTATATTCTACTGCGTGAACGTCAGTTTCAACATGCCTAAGTAGCTAAGTCGGGGGTGAAAATGCAACCTGTTGCCCGTGAATGCCATGACTCACCCATCCCTTGTCCTCATGACCAGCTTGCTCCCAAGATCACGTTACCTTCCTCAGCTCTGCTGTAAGCAGCACCCAGGAACATCCTCAATCTTCTTTCCTCACCAATGTGTATGCTCTGCTTTGTTCTTTTGGTGATAATGTCTTTCGAACTATTTAGATAAATTATTCTTCAAAAGACCAATATATCAGAATAGTTTCTGTGTGCATTTTGTTTTTATCCCACTTCTTCTACCCCACATAAATGATGAAAATGTTAGGCAGATAGTGAGATCTTCAGGCCAGGCAAGTAGATCCTTTGACTCGGGGAGTATTTAGATACTCTGGACATCCTACAATGCTACATTCAGTCATCCGACCAACTTCTTCTTCAGACTGCTTCAGTCTTTCTGCCTGTGGCCTCGATCTTCACACCTTCCTACCATCCAGGCTTCTGGAGTTTAAATAAAGGCACAAGGCACTCTTGATAAAATAGCACATTCCTTCTAACTTCTAAGAATGGGAAGCTCAGAAACTTGTGCAAGACAGGGTGAAAGGAGCATGGAGCATGGAAGCTTGAAACCATGTGGGAGTAGAAGAGAAAACCCATAAACCCCACCTCCCCCATTTCACAAAACCATAAGTTTAATTAAAACTAAGATTAAAACTAAGAATTTGAAAAAAAAGGCAACATTATAGGCGAAGGAAATAATAATGGAATTTTGGTTTTGTGTCTTTGTTGATGGATTCTAAAGGTAGAGCATCTCTACCAGGTTCCTCCTCACAGAGCTTGAAAACCCCACAGAACAGGGAAGGAAGAATCATAGGAATCAGAGGGGGTGAGGACACCAGGAGAACACAATCCACAGAATCAACTCCACGGGGCTCTTATGGGGCTCACAGAGACTGAAACGGTAATCATGGAGCCTGCATGTGTCTACACCAGGTCCTCTGCGTGTACGTTACAGTTGTATAACCTGGCGTTTTTGTGGGACTCCTAATAGTGGGACTGGAGGGTGACTGACTCTTTTGCCTACACTTGGGACTCTTCCTCCTACTAGGTTGTCTTGTCCAACCTTTATATGAGGGTTTGTGCCTGGTCTTATTGTATCTGCTGCTGTGCTGGGTTGCTATCCCTGGGAGACCTGTTCTTTTCTGAAGGGAAATGGAGAGTAGTGGATCTGGGGAACAGAGGAGGTGGGGGTTGGAAAAAGTGAGGAAGGGGAAAATGCACTCATGATGTACTGTGTGAGAGAAGAATAGATAAAACAATAATAATAATAAAACAAAAGCGGAGCAACTGCTCTTCTCAAGTATGAATTCTCAAAGTATAAACTAAGTACCCATTTTCCTGGAAAAGCAAGAGACTTCGGATAGGAAAAACACACTGGACAGCTTCCTATACTTATACAGAATGATAAATCAATAGAAAACGATTTAGAATTTTAAAGTACTGGATATATTGAAATAGATTTAGAATGCATAACGATTTAGTGCTAACTTAACCTTCTTTCCTGAAAGCACAGAACACACCACAAAGCAAAATATATGCATGCATACATACACACATACTTAAATAAATAAATACCCCAAACATGGTGGAAAATTCTCAAGATTCTGATATGTAACTGCCTCTGTCATTGGTGAAACGGTCTAGAATAGTTGAGAAAACATTAGTCCACCTTTGTTAGATGGATCAGTCGTCATTACAGTCATTGCCAGAACACAGCATCTGGCTTCCAAGCCATTGGTCTATCATGAACCCACTCCTACAACCTGACTTTATTCCATAATCCAGCCACATCAGATTACCTAAGAACAGCTAGTCATATACTACTCTGCCGAGTAGCAGGTTAGTAGGTTGGCGGGTTGCTTGATTTTACAACATAGAGGGCCCATGTGTCACTGTGTACTGTTATAGGGTCTCTCTATCATCTCTCTATCTTTATTTTTCCTTTACAGCTTATATATTCCAGAAAATCTTTTAAGAAACATAAGATGGCATGGTTACATTCTATTTTCCACGTGAACAATGATAATGAACACAGGTGAAAAGCAACACACTTCCATCTCCCTGACATGATTAAACGTTCTGCGTATTGCAGGTGACAAACAATATCCCCAAGACCTCACACACATTCGCGTCCAAGCGCACTTATTATTGATGAACAAAGTGGAAGTAAGCAAGGCATTTTTATCAGCCATTTCTTTTACTAACGGGTTGTGTTTTGCTGTTACCAAGAAAGGATCGGTCACTGTACTATTTATCTCAAAAGGTAATCTTATAAAATAATCTAAACTTTCATATATGATAAACAATCAGCTCTACTTTAAATCCTCAGTGTGGGTAGCCACTCATCAACATTTTTTTTAAAATTATTTTTATTGATTATTTTAAAATTGATTTTATATCACTGTTTACTTTTTTGAGCAAGGAGTCAAGAGGTTGCCATGAAAGGACTTGAAGTCATTTTATAGCCTAGGCAAGCTTTGAACTTCTAATTCTCATACCAGAATGTTTTAAGTAGACCCCCAGGATCAACTATTGTACTCTTATATAAAGTCATATCGATGGAAATAACCTATTTTTGTTATGTTTAATTACATATATTAGTTATGTACAATAGTGTTTCCTTGTGAGATTATCATACAATGTATGTAATATATTTTGAATGCATCATCCCCTATTAGATTTTCCAGCCCCCTTGCTTCCGCTGGCCCTTCCCTCTTTCCTACTAGTCATCCTATTTCATGTGTTTTTAACTTTTTTTTTTGATAACGTAATGAATTTTATTAGAGTGCTTATAGGAGCATGGAGAGGAAGTTATTTACAGGAGTAAGGGCAACTTTTTATTTATTTATTTATTATGTATACAATATTCTGTCTGTGTATATGCCTGAAGGCCAGAAGAGGGCACTAGACCTCATTACAGATGGTTGTGAGCCACCATGTGGTTGCCGGGAATTGAACTCAGGACCTTTGGAAGAGCAGGCAATGCTCTTAACCGATGAGCCATCTCTCCAGCCTGAGTAAGGACAACTTATCAGTGACTAATAACTCTGTGTTTTGTTGGCATGAAAAGGGGAAATTATTAATGTGTAGAAAATTTGTAATTCTTTGCTGTGGACTAAGTTTTCTTCTTTCAAAGTTCATATGGAGAAATCCAGCCTTTCAGTGTGTCTATATATGGACGTGGAGCTGACAAAATAGCGCCAGGTCATGAGTTTGAGTCTCCAGTCTCAGAAAATCAGTGTACATACAAGAAGATCTAGTACATAAGACTCAGGTCTTCCACCCTGATGGATGCTCAGAGAAAGCATCTATTGCAGACCAAGAAGAAAGCACTGGCCTGCAGCTTGACTGTGTCTTTCTAACCTCGAAACAGTGAAAGCTGAATCTAGCAGTCAGAAGCTGTAAGTAGCCTGCAAATTTGCCTCAGTAACCATGGATGGAAACTCTCCCTCGAGTTCCTACCTCGGCAAAGACAGCAACTTCTGGATCTGACTGTTAACTTCTAACAATTTCCTCCTATACCCACCTTATTTACATACCGACATTCAGCCAATCAGTCCATAGCACTTGAAGCTGCTGCTCTGGGTTGGGAGCTCCACCCACACAGATGCCTGGACGCCACTTGCAGCTTGCAGAAAGATGAAATTCTTTCTGCCACAGCCAACAAAAATCCTCCTTGAAGATCGGTAACTATACTGCAGGAAGGAGCTTGTCCCCACAGCTGCGTCTAAGACCTATTGCTTCTGAGAGTGGAGGCCCGATTTTTCTGTTAATGACCACAAACCCCCTGTGCAAGGGATCACATTTAGTCTGAGTACTCCCAAGCCCTCAGTGCTTTTGAGTTGTAAGGCTTCTCAGCTATAGCAGTTCTTGGCTAGCAAGCCGCTGCAGCCACAACTTCAAACCTGTCTCATTTAAGTCCCAAGTGGCAAACGGTTTCAAGGTGTTTCCTTCTGTTTAGAAGTTCTTGATCCTAAACTGACAATAAAGCAATCCCCTATTTGTACTCCTCGCTGTCTGCCCAATCAGTTCTTGGAGGAAGTGGGACAAAAACCTGAAGGGGACATAAAATGGCCCTTACTGATTGTTTCGTTGTGAAGTTAATCTGTCACCTCAGCAGGAGTAGAAACTGAGTCACACCAACGCTCACACCGCCAGTGTGAACTGAAAGAGACAGCGATGGTTCAGTGGGAACTGTGGGAGACTTCCCACGTTTTGATAGTTTGTAGAGTCACGGGATTTGGGAGCAGTTCTGTGGAGATTTGGAGGCAAGGCTTCCACTCTAGAAGGTCCAGAATGTGGAGAATCAACGACTATAGAGGATAATTTTCACAATTTAAGATTTAATGGATCTGGGATGCAAAACTGGCTCAATGGATAAAGGTCCTTGCTGCCTAGCCTAACAATCTGAATTCAATCCCTGGAATCCATATGGTAGAAGGAAAAGAACCAACTCCCCAAATCTCTGCCTCTCTGTCTCTGCTTCTGCCTCTCTCATGCATGCACAAACTCATACACACCTGAGCATATACACACGCACACACAAATTGATAAACGAATACATACTTTAAAACAATTTAATGAACCTGAATCTAGAGCACTTGACATGCTGTTTTTTTTTTCTTGATTGGTGCCTATTGTTCCCTTCTTTCATTTATACTTTTTGGATGAGATATTCCTTCCTCTGCTTGTCCTTTTACTGTATTTGGGGAGTATATAGCTTGCATTTGGCACAGGTTTGTAGCTGGTTAGAAATTTGTTGTAGAAATAAATCACACTTTGAATTCTGAGCCAATATGACTAAGATAACATTTAGATAAAACTTTGGATGTTAGACTTTAGAATTACTGCTAGACAGAGGTAACACCTCTGGGTCACAGAGTTTTAATGAATACATTTTTAAATTTAAGAGGAACACAAATACAGGAGATGCCAAAAGAATAAAGCTGTGCATTGAATTCTACTTGGAAATAATATCTATAAGGACTCTATAAGTTAAACTCGGTGTCATGAGGGGTCCTTATACGAAGAAATGTTGAGGACTCTTCCCTTTCTACTGTCCCCAATAGTGAGAAGGCACAGCCTACAAGAGAAGAGAGCCCTAATAGAAATTATACCAGCTACCTCCATCCTGGATACCCCATCTCTGGCACTGTAAGGAAGACCACATGTCTAAGCCTGTCAAGCTGGTCACAGTAATCCACACTGACTGTTTAGACACTCCCGTTTGTACTCCCGTTTGTACTACGGAGAGTGTCTCACCTCCGGATGTACATTTAATTGATTTTCTTTATCATGGTCTTGGCATATTATCATTCAACTCACAATAGAAATGTTTTAAACACATTCTATATATTTTCTGAAGCCCTGGTTAGAATAAAAACACTGAAGGGCAGGGATGCTTTTGTTTTTCTGTTTTCTTCTCTACTATGTCTCCAATGAATAAGGAAACAAGGCTTTATTTTCTTGTTTTTGAACAGTCTCCATTAAAGTTGAACTCAGCCTCAGAACCGAGGAAGGACAAAAGCACATAGCAAAAACCACAAGCAGAGAATGAAAAGACAGACACCAACTAAAATTAGGACAAAAAATAGAAGCCTGGCACAACAATGTTATGCAATTGTAGTACTAGCAAAAACAAAAAAAAAAAAAACTAAAACCAAAGGAAGAAACAACAGAAAAAAAACATGCCCCATTCAGCAGTACATAAATCAAGACACTGACATTGTAGACCCAGGCTGAAACTTTATAAGAACGAATTGCTAGGAAAAAGGAACACTTCCAAGAATTTCCAACACATACTATTCTGCGGCCAGAGCAAGGAAGCAATGTGTACAATCATGTACAATTGCTTTGTAGGGGAGTGAATACTCTGAAATGATAGACACAAACACACAAAAAAATTGTACTTATCGTATTTCAATTTATTTCCACGTAAATTGGTTGCTACATGCTGAGTTAGTACAAATAATTATAAAAACAATAATTAACTGCATTGAAAATATAAAAATAAGTGCAGCATATTGGACTACATGATTCCTAACTACATTTTTGGATTGAGAAAGCACCACTTAACTCCCTCCTTGAAACCTATCTGGCAACAAACTCACTGACAAAAAGCATATTTGGTACTGAATTGGATCAACGCACAGAACATAAAATTGGCATTTCAGAGGTGTGTGTATGTTCAGCAACATACCAACATATTTCAACAACCATTACATGTCAGGCATTACTCATATGCAATATTAACACATTAATGTTTTCATTAAAAAAGAAAGATCTCTCTCCTCATCACACTGCATGGGAGATCTGTCAAATAAATTATTGCAAAGTAGTTTACGCTAAACTTTATAATGCTGAAATTATATAATTGAGGGCAAATAACCTTTAAGATGGAAGACAAATGGCAAAATTTAAGGGCATTTAATTTGCATAAATGTTAACAGTCTTTTCCTGGTTACATATTTCATATCTGCCATATTAGGCTCACAACACCTGTATAGGTCAGTTTTGTTTTTTAATGACACTTTCCTATAACAAGTACTATGGAAGGAGTTTATCATATAGAAATGAGATCGCCCATAAGAACAGGTCAGTGTGCTGCCAGAAACACTGCAACACTGGAGCGGTCTTGCAGCTTCTCTGTTCTCTGCTTCTTTTTTGAAATAGACACTTGTATGTCTAAAACTTATGCTCAGCTCCTGTACTCTAAGAACTTAATGCAAGAGAATTTCTTTGGGCAAACAGTCATCGTGGTCTTGGAGTAAACTATAGCAAGTAGACTTAATAGTGTGTGATTTGATCTTCTTTGTTTTTGAATATAACACTAACATTTGATACTGAAATTAATTGTATTAAGTTTTGTATGCATTAAACTTATACTATAAATACTTAAATGCACTTATACACAATTTGTCAAACAATACTGTCTCAGCACTAACCATGAAAGAGAACACATCATCCAACAATTAGCTGTAATGATTTTAATGTCAGCCATGGCCCATAGTCTACAACAAATTTAAAATGCCTATAATTCATGAACTCAATTATAGGCCAAACTTTCATAGCAAAATATCAGTTTATATGTACAATAACATATTTCTTTTTTGGCTTTTCATGGCAGGGATCAATGGATTGAAGATAGACAATATTACCACCACGCACCTTTAGAATAATGCAAATGGATGACACAGAATAAAACTTCTTTTAATACGGAAGCTATTTGTAGCTCTCCCTCAATCTCCTCCTAAGACCTTGTATGATAAGTAGTGGTCACCTGCCTTGTTACTAACCAGATTAACAACGAAAAGACTGTGGCCTTGGGAACCAATAGTGCTCTGTTCGGTTTGTCAGTAAAAATTTAAATGAGCTTAAAAACTTGGAACACTATTTTTGGTGTTTTAATTTTATTATTTCATCTTACCAAAAACTGAGGTGCTAAAATTAGGGATCATATGAATGCTTACCACACACTTGCTGAGCTATATTTCAATATGTCACTAGGACAGGAATTAGTATTTGTTCTTACAGATGCCCTTGAGTGATGTGGGATTCCCCTCTGTATGCTGTGAATACCATTGGTTAATAAAGAAACTGTCTTAAGCCTGTGGTAAGGTAGAATAGAGCTAGGTGGGGAAAACTAACCTGAATGCTGGAAGAAAGGAGGCGGAGTCAGAGAGAAGCCATGTAGTTCTGCTGGAGACAGATGCCAGAACTTTACCCGGTAAGTCACAGCCTCATGCAATACACAAATTAATGGAGATGGGTTAATTTAAGATGTGAGTTAGCCAGAAATATGCTTAAGCTATTAGCCAAACAGTATGGCAAATAATATGGTTTCTGCGTGATTATTTCAGGGCTGAGCAGCTGGAAACGAACGAGTGGCCTCCCTACAACACCTGGGAACCACTAGGTGGTCAATTTTTAATTTTGATTTTTAACTTGATTTTCAAGCCTGCTTTGCAGTTTGGCTTTTTTTGATAGTGCTAAATTCTAGAATAGTTTAAATGCCATTAAGAATAGAGCATAATTGTAATCTATAACTTCTTATGTAAGATAATTTGTAAGAAAATTGTGAGATTGCACACTTGTATATAATTAAAAATAAAATATACAAGCATAAAAATGTTTACATTTCTATCGATTCTTACTATTGTCAGTTATCCTGTTATTTTGGTAAATTTACAGATAATCACATCCGAGTTTACCTCTAACAAAAGAAAATGGTAAAATACAAGGGAGACCCATCTGCCATCTGTCTGTCATCTATCTATGTATCTGTCTATCTACCTATCTCGGTAAAGATAAATAACCAATTACATTTTATCGACTTGGTGTCTCTCAAATAGAAAATTCACAATTTCTAAAGATAATCTTGTATCAAAACAGCATAAAACCACTCTACTCACGATATTTTGTCATCTAAAAGAGCCTATTTGAAAAATATTAGATGCTGAATTCTCATCGTCTCTGATTGCGGTAAAAATAAGGCTGCAGGCAGATCATCTCCCATGTGCTGTGCAGAGAGGAGAGTCGTCCGCCAGGACACCCGGAAGGCTCCAGTTCTCACAACGAAGCAGTAATGGCAGAAGCTCAGTTTTGCTAAAACACCAGTTTTCTGTCACACACAAAGCGTCGCTGAACACAAGAACACGGCCAGAGTGATGGTGTGGACGAGTACTGGCGTCGCTGTCTTCTAGTGTCTCTGTGGATTTCACTCTTCACTGCAGATGCGATGCTTTACCTTACTGATGTTTGAACGGCACCTTTGCTACCTTCTTTTTATGCATTAGTTACATGATCTTATTTTTTTTTTTACAAATGGCTTATAAATAGTCCAAACCACTTCTGATCAAAGTGTTTTTCCATTTGTTAGCTTACAACAAAATAGAAATAAGACCATACAAAATACTCTCATAAAAGGAAATAAATGCATCTTTACTATTTAGTAAACTAAAGCTGCATGCATATTGATACCTATATAAAATAACTAAATGAATCTGTTTATTAAGAAAGATTAGAAAAATAAGGAGCCAGCAAGCCTTGGTCACTGGCGACACAGTTGCTAACTCCTATCATTCTCATTGGAATAGAGGTCATACACAACATCGTACACCAATATGTGTGCAAAACGCCAATATCCGGCCTCTTTGGGGCACTTGCTAAAGATGAGATGTGCACTTCATTGTATTGGCCTCAGACTTCACTGTGTTCACTGACCTTGCTCAGATTCTGAAAGAGAAAGAAATATGCACACATCACTCACAAATCCCCTAATCCGTACTACAGTGGAAGAATGGCAGTAGCACAAGCCAGCCACAGGTGGTCGTAGGTGTAAGAGCACAGCAATGTGGGAGGAAGAACCAAACCCAAGGGCCATGACTGACTCTCACAAGCTAAATGGTGTGACCTCCTTTGTACTTGGTTTCCCTTGTTGGTGGAAGCTGCTTGTTTGTTCCCAGCTGCCCAGACTCGAAATATCCACACAAAAACTGTATTGATTAAATCACTGCTTGGCCTATTAGCTCTAGCTTCTTATTGGCTAGCGCTTATATTCTAAACTAACCCATTTCTATTCATCTGTGTATCACTAAGTCACAGCGTAAAGTCACATGGCAGCTGTCTCTCTCTGGCAGAGGCCGCATGGCTTCTCACTGACTCCACCTTCTTTTTCCCAGCATTCAGTTTATTTTTTCCACCTAGCTCTATTGTGCTAAGCCACTGGCTGAAACAGATTTATTCATTAACCGATGAAAGCAACACATACAGAAGGACTTCCTACACCACTTCCTTGTTCTAAAAATTGGCTATATGTGAGTATCTACCTCATATGCAGTGGCAAATTTATTTAATTAATATGAGCAAGGCCTTTAGAATATTCTAGAACACAGTAGGTACTTAATAAATGTTAATAATGACAGTTATTATTTGGGACGGGCATATTGGTCTGACTGAAAATGACAAAGCTCACCAGGGAAAGCACTAATGATGTCCTTGGAGAGAGGAAGGCAAATGATACAAAAGTTACAGGAAAATTGCCAGAAACCACAGCTCTGGGATACATTGTAAATCTAAACCCAAAGGCCCAATATTGCACAGTAATTTATGTTCTTCAAGTCATGTGGCCACTAGACTCTGTAAATGATATTTCAAAAGATAACAACATAAATGAACATAATGACAAGACTACTAAACATAAAAATATATTTCAAATCTATATTTAGTATTTCTGCATTGGAGAAAGCCAAGATCAACTTTCAGGAGAGTGGATCTTGAAAGGCCATGAAGAAAAGACTCTTGATAGGTGGCGTCAGATTCTCTAATCCACGACAGCATTACAAGATCCCAACTCTTGAACAGCTGTTCATAACTTGTCTACAAAGTGGAATAGAATCATTCCTTTCCTTACTTCAAATTGTCAGACGCAAAAGGAAGGACTATTCATGGATTTCTTTTTGGTACCAGTGGGGAGGGAACTACTATAATATTCCAAAGCCCTTGATTGTGTAGACTGGTTTTCCTTACAGCGTCTGCTTGATAACTTAGCCAACTCACCTTATTTGACTGGATGATACTAATTGCCGCAGGTACTGAGTCAAAAAAAATCGGTCTCTCCGAGTCTAGGTCTCCACAGTATGTCATTGCTTTGATCAAGGGCGCTGAAGGGAAGCATGAGATTTGTGAAGACTTGTGGGACGGCAGAGGCCATCACTTGATGTTAGCCGACAACACACTCTTACCTGTGCAATTGGCTAAGAACACATCGAAACCCCTGCTCTTGCAATCCAGGTAAAGCTGGAAGAAGTAAAAGAACACACTCATGGTTGGTTCAGGATAGCAGACTGCAGGGAGGAGCTAGGTTTGGGGAGGGGAGGATAATTCCCAGGGAAAATAAATGATTAAAACAAGTCTCTGAAGGCAAACCACCAGAGGGAGGCATTGTTACACAGTCAAGGACATGCCCAGTAAGCTCTAGAAGATTCCTACAGTGAAACATGTATTCTACACAGACTAAATGTAGCTGCTCATATTATCATTTTTTTAGAAAAATGAAAACAGTTTTTTTCTTCCCTGTAGGAATAAGATTGTTGTCAACATATTTTACGGAAAATCAAAGACCAACCTATGGAAGTGATGAAGGGTGCTAGCCTGCTAACTTTAATACTTTGTAATAATTTAAGAATATTTCATTGACTCAGTAAAACCCAGCTATTAAACTTTATTATAACCTGAAACAATTTTTCCTGTTTTAAAAGTCCATTAAGGTGAGAAAGTCTAACTGATGCTTGAGTGCACTTCTACACACCTCAACCAAAATCACTTTATGAACTACTGGTCTTAAATTCATCAAAAGCAAAGTAAGACCTTGAAGTTCGCCTAATGTGCATGTAAAGGTTCATGTAGAGCTGGAACTGGGCATGTGGTAGGGGTGCGTCTTACATGAAAGTCATGTCAGCAGTACTTACAATACCATCTAGAATGTGTGGTAACCATGTGGTAGGGGTGCATCTTACATGAAAGTCATGTCAGCAGTACTTACAATACCATCTAGAATGTGTGGTAACCATGTGGTAGGGTGCGTCTTACACGAAAGTCATGTCAGCAGTACTTACAATACCATCTATACTGTAACCATGCACATTATAGATACACAATTCCATCATTCTTCTCCATCAGTAAGTCATTCTTTCAAAGGGAGAATAGTAGATTAATCAGAGTTGTGTCATTTTGAGTATAAATTAAAAAACACAAAAAATAAAACATGGGCTCTGACTTTGACATTGAATGAATGACTCCTGCTTCTGTAAGTTAATGTGATTAATTCAAGGTGACCTCTCAGTGTTTGGCTTTCTCTAAAGCCCAATGGAGCACAAACAATGCTATTATGGGTGACTTGTTGATATTGATAAATACAATCTCCATTTCACTGACCTGTACCCCCACTCCCCACCCTCTACCCCTGTACCCAGTGAAAGAATAAATAGAAGTCACTCGGTTCCTTTCAATGCAAAACTCCAGGATCAAATCAATGCTCTTCATGCTGAAGTAACTAAACAATCCAGAGGGTTGCTAAAACTCGGGGAAGCTGGCATGGCTAGAGGGACCCCACTGCTCACGGATCTAGACTCTTTCCCAGAGTAGCTGAAACTAAGAAATGATCTTGCTTGCAAATATATTATTTACACTTTAAAAAATGGTTTAAAAATTTTAAATATATGTATATTTATGTCCACATACATTCAAATACACACACACATATTGTATTACTGTGTGTATGTTTGTGCCATACACGAACACACAACAGCAATGAATAATTTTTTTAAAAAAATCTGTGGAGTCAGCTCATTCTTTCTATGCTTCTGCAGTTCTGGAGATCAACTCAACATGTCAGGCTTCTGGCAAGCACCTTTGCCTACCGAGGCAACCTACTAGCTCAAGAAATGACTTTTTAAAGTGAGAAAAGTAATACTAAATTTTGGCATTACTGAGTACTCCCTAACTACGCTGGCCACTTCTTTACTGAGTGTTTCCTGCATCATACATCATCTCTGAGCTCACGGTGTGATAAGGTGGAGAGCTCTACTTCTAGTGTATAGAAAAACAAACAAATGGGAGCCAGGGAGATGGCTTAGTACGTAAAGCACTGACAGCACACGCACTAAGACCTGAGTTTGAACCCTCAGAAGAGACATAAAAAAAGATCTTGCCATAGGAAGGACAGTCCCACCGCTCCTGAGGAGAGATGGGAGGCAGAGACAGGAAAAGTCCCTGTAACTCCCACATCAGCTACCCAGCATATGACAAAGAGATACTGTCTCAAACAAGGTTGAAAGCAAGGGCTGAAACCTGAAACTGACCTTTGACATACACATGTATCATTCATGTATCCACACTCACAGATATGAAACACATACATGGGAAAATAGAAAGAATGAAAATAGATTTTATCACCAAACACAAAACTAGTATTGGGCGGATGAGACTCCAGAATTTTTCTGTTCTTAAAGCTAGTTCTTAACAGACATTATAATGTAGCCATGATGCAACAAACCAAACAGTAGCATGGTTGGAAAAATAGAAGCAGGTACAAAACTGACAGCCTTGTATATATGACGAAAAATACATGTCAGGTGCAAGTATATTTTCCTGCCAATTTAAAAATAAATTGTATCAATTGTCTTAATCCAGCATATAGAATTTTTAATCCATTACCATAGTTCAAGGAAAACAAAGCAAAACTCTTCATACATGAGCATGTGCAGCGTTTGGTTTGCTTGATTCATCTCAACTGTCAGCCTTGAACCCTGAGCTCAAGGGCAGTAGGTACCTTTTTGTCTTCTTCACCAATTCTAAGCAGTGTTTTCAAACATCTAGAGAGGGTAAGTAACAATCTCAGCTACAAATTTAAATGCAATTCAACAACAAATCCACACACAGGCTTTACTGATGAAGACTCCAAACAACGTTTCTTTCCACGCGGTCCACAGACCACCTGCAGGAGTGTCCTATAAGAATTTAAAAGGAAGACTTAGGACTATAGCCAGGCCTCAGAAATTAAATTTTAAGTGAGCTCCCAGGAGCTTAAGTGCCTGACTCAGACAATACAGAAAAAAGAAAAATACCAGTCACAAAAAGTCTCACAGTGAAGAAAGGCTAGGTATTTAAATGATGTGGAATTTCCCTCTGAATGCTGTGAATACCATTGGTGAATAAAGGAACTGCCTTGGCCTGTTGATAGGGCCGAACTTAGCTAGGTGGGGAAAACTAAACTGAATGCTGGGAGAAGGAAGGCAGAGTCAGAGAGAAGCCATGTAGCCCCCCTGGAGACAGATGCACTGAAACTTTGCTGGTAGGCCACGACCTCGTGGTGATGCACAGATTAAAAGAGATGGGTTAAATTAAGATCTAAGAGTTAGCAAATAAGAAGCTAAAGTTAATGGGCCAAGCAGTGGTTTAATTAATACAGTTTCTGTGTGGTTATTTCGGGGCTGAGCAGCTGGGAACCAACAAGCGGGATCCTTCACTACTTAAACCTTAATTTGTGCCATTTGTTTGCTTTCTAAATACCTTCAATTCTTAAACAAAATCATCTCTTCATTTTCACAAAGGAATTAACAAATTTCAACCAATGGATGATTCCCCAGCACATAGCTGGTATGTGACAGATCTAGCGGGATAACCAGACTTTCAGGATAAGCAGTGCCTCTCCAAACACTCACCTTTGCATCTTCCTGGACAAGAGATACCCAAAGGTGAGAAATTTCAAAGTCAATTTAAAATGCAAATGAAGCGATACAAATATATATATATATATATATATATATATGATGTCAGTCGAAATTCACAGTGTGAAACTATACCAAGCTGATTAATCTGAACTCAGCTGATCAATTTTTCTGTTCATCTATTTATATAGTTATTCAGGGGCGTGAACCCAAGGCTTTGATTGCTAGTCAGCGCTCTGCAACTGAACCAGAGCTCCAGAATAACACAACGACAACAAAACAAAACATCAGGTCGACGGAAAGATAAATAGAGGGAACCTCTGTGTGAGCTGAACTTCCATTACAGAGCCCAGCCACACCATGAAGAGGGGAGAAGAGCGGAGCAAATGCAGCTTCAGGGAGTGGAGCAGGCAGAAGCAGAGTTCAGAGAGGATTAGCTGCCCTGGGGGAGCGGGAGGGGGCGCTTTTCTCCATCGCAGAAGCATTGAAAACTCACTTCCTGGCAGATATTACGCCTGATACCACTCCAGTCTCAGCCTTTTCACTCCTCCGAGTTTGATCCCCTATCTTACAGGTCTAGAATCCAGACGGACCTTCTGGAACAAACCTACTGTAGCGTAAGGTGCACTGTTCTATGTCCTCTGTGGGAAAGGGGCTTCGACTCTGTCGCTGAGATGGTTGAGGAGTGCTCCTGCTACTGAAGGGAAGGAATCAAGCCTGACCCAGGTCAGGTAGATACCTCAACAAGTGTAGAGACTCCCGTGTAGTCGAAAAAGGTCAAGCCGTTGCAATCCAGGACCAAAGAACACTTCTCACCGGGGCAGGGCTGGGAAGCTTCCTCTGGAGAAGACACGGAAACTGTAGTTAGAGTTCGTGTTTCTTCTGCCTTGGTGGAACGGTCACAAAGCAATGGCAACCCCACGGCGAACAGCAATTCTGAACTTTCACTCTTAAAATTTCAGTTAGTTACCAGTGATTTCTGAGCTCTGCTTCTGTTTGCTGTTTTTATTAGACGGCCAGGAGAACTTTAGATGAGGCTGAGAGGCTATCCAGTATGTTAACTGTAAGCACGGTGTAAACACGCTGAATGGTGCACTAGCCGATCAACTGCCTCTTTGGCTGGGAGGTGATGTGGGATTCTCCTCCATATGCTGTGACTAGGTTTTATGACCACTGGTTAATAGAGAAGCTGCTTTGGCTAATGGCAGGGCGGAATAGAGTTAAGTGGGAAAAACTAAACAGAATGCTGGGAGAAAGAAGCTGGAGTCAGAGATGCCATGTAGTTGCCACAGGAAAAAGATGCCAGAACCTTACCAGTAGGCTACAGCCTTGGTGATACAGAGATTAATAGAAATGAGTTAATTTAAGATATAAACGCTAGGTAGGAATATACCTGAGCCACCGGCCAAAGCAGCTTCTTTACTAGCCAACGGTAATAAAACATATTCACAGCATACAGAGGGGAATCCCCCAGCAGATAGATCCATTTTAATGAAAATTAACATTAATTTTCAGTTAATTCGCAGTGAATCTGCATTTGCTGGGCCCCAAGCTCTCTCAGCTCTATAAAAACCAACAACAACCAACTAAACAACATGAGCCTGCTGTATAGATATGAAAACAGGTGACCAGGAAATATGAAACATACTGAAAATTGTTACACAAGAATTATTGCCCAGAAAATACTACAAAGTGCCTAGTGTATTTGAAAAGTCTTATCCCATTAAAGGATTTGTCTCTGACTTACTGGTTCAGATCACTTTAACTAACTACAGAGAATGTAATATGTTGGAGAAATCTTCAAATATGTATCAAATAATACATATCAAATAATAACAAGTACGAGTCAGAGCCTATTCTTTTCTTCAAGGAGCTAATAAAGTGGATAGGACTGATATAGACATGATCTAAGATTAATAAAACAAAATGATAAGCAATGGGAATTTATAAAATGGGGGAAATCTCCTTGTACTGATCAAAGAAAGTTTTCTTCACTGGCAGCCTGGACGGAAATGTCTGTTCTAGCCACAGGAGGCACGGTAACACGTGAACACCCAGGATCCCTACTCCTCCAGCTCCAGTGTCTACTGCAGCCGGGCAAGCAGTCCTGCCTTCTGCTTCCCTCTTCTCCCAGAAAAGGAGTGCAAAGCATTCTTGGAGACTCCACTGTTCCTTCATTGCCTAAGACATCCGTCAGTACCTCAAACAAGACAGAAAGCGGCTACGACCTAGGTACTCCCGAGTAGGTGTCAACACTAGCCTAACTGCAAGACTTCATCTCCACACCACAGTGACTCTTGTTTATTCTCTCCCATAAACTGTGCCCCTGGTTCAGAGATGGGAAACAATTCAGAAGCAGGGAAAGTGGTAATGTTCATTCCAAGTAAAGAATATTCATTCCACTTCACAGTGGAATGTTGATCTAGTCATAAATACATTTTGTACAATATAGAAACTTTTGATACTCTCAAAACAAAATTCTCTAACAATTAAGTATCAAGTAATTACAAATAAATAAATGTGTGGCACACACATGGTATATATATTTACTAAGTTAGATACTAAACATTTAATAGAACTAATCATGTTCACAGCAAACATTGGAATTCCATATTTGAGGGTTTCCTATGGAAATTCTATTGAACATAGTGGTTTTAGAGAATAAAATTGTATGCATCTTCTTTACAGCAGCAGTATGCTAGGAGCAGCTCATCCCACTGGGTATGCGTCTCCTCAGCTCCACTCTTGGTGATCAGACAGCAGACGTAGTTACAGTACAGATACAAGTGCTACAGCTCTCCCCATTCCCCTACTCCAGGAGCTGACTGTCAGAGAATGACCTGGACAGTCCCTGCTGACAGGTGGGTACTCTTGTTATCCCGCAGCCTTGACCAAGTGAAGACTAATCCATGGAAACGCTTTGTGTTCGAGCTTAAAACAGGACAGCAGTGAAAAGCTGCTGTGAGAATTGTTGCACTTTATTCCTGCATTCAGTATTGTTCTGATTAAATGACAAAAAAATGCACTTCAAATTAAGTGACAATGTATAAATTTTCTTCAAAAATATTCAGTGCTTAACTCTAAAAGAGAAAATTTATGAATTATAAAGTTTTCTGGTATCTCGTGCCATCTTTTCTTATTCTCTTTATCTTTACTGTTTTAAGATTATAATATAATTGCATTATTTCCCCCTTCCCTTTTCTTCATACAGACTCTCCTATACACCCCTGCTTACGTTCTTTCAAATCCACAGCCTCTTCTTTTATTAACTATTGGGGGATAATTGTACACTGTGTGAAGGTGTGTTGAAATAAAAAGCTGAAAGGCCGATTACTAGGAAGTATAGGTTGGACTTTTGGAGAGAGAGAGAGAGAGAGAGAGAGAGAGAGAGAGAGAGAGAGAGAGAAACTGAGAAGAGGAATCTAGAAGTGTGATCTTGCCAGCAGACGTGGAGCGAGTTGGATGTGCCGTAATAAGAAGAGGTAGCTGAGCCATGGGGTAGAACATAGATTGAAAAAATATGGGTTAATTAAGTTATAAGAACTAGTTGAGAAAAGCCTAAAGTAAGACCAAGCGTTTAAAATTAATATTAAGTCTCTGGGTAATTATTTGCAGGCTGGCAAAGATGGTCCAAAGATAGTTCAACAAGGAAGCTTGCTACATTTGTTGCCCAACATGGGGACATAAATCCACATAGGGCCTGAGAAAGGTTTTAAAGTCCCAGACACAGAGCCTGCTGCTCATGGAGTACAAGGTATGACAGCTGCACTAGGTAAAAATGTCTGCCATGTTGTGGACACAACAGCTGCCCAGAGTTGCAACGGTTAGGTGCAGCTGAGACAGTTAGGAGCAGCTCCTGCCACTGTCTGCTAACCCGAAGGGGGGGGTGTCAGCCACCAGTGACATGTGCTAGGCAGAGCCACTCAGCTTAGTCTAGTCTTTTAAGGCTCATCTTATGCAGTCAGAAAAGCACTGCAGATGCACAGAAAGTCAGGTCCAAATTGAGAAAACCTCCGAGAAGATATAATATGGTTAAATGTGCTTACTTAGATGCTGAAGAAAGAAAAAAAGGGTATAAATGGTCATAGAAGAATAACAGTTTAAAATAATAAAGTCTTTCGAGAAGGAGTAGAGTAATATAAAAGAAATAAGCCATGTAAAGATGAGAAATACCATAATGCAGGGCATGTGGGCCATATTAGTGCTCTGATAACTTTCTAAATGTTTTAAATGTTATTGAGCAAGAAGTGACAGTTGCTGAGAAAGACCGGGTTGTTAAAGAGCTGTTAAATGGAACCAGCTTGCATATTTTGGGGGGCTATCTTAACTTTCAAAGAAAGCCAGAAAATACATTGCCTTGGGGAAGAAGTTATGTCTTTGTTTCTACAAGAAACTAAAAAACATGGATTCCTTCCAAGTTAATAAAGATCATATTTGACTGCAGGGGACCTCCTGAAAATCTTGGCTACAAGCATGAAGAAAAAAACCAGAAAACTACAAGACAGGCGGCATGTACAATGCCTCCTCTATGTGGGAAGAGCTCTGAAACTGGATAAGACATGATAAACCTTGGCAACAGAGTCCTCATGCCTCACCATTGTACATCATCCTTTCATAAGGCACTGATCAAGATGTATGTGTTGCTGTGACTGGTGTGATCAAGAGTTGAATGGTCAATGCAAGGCAGGAGGCATAGGTGGTGTTTCCCTGCAGAGAGAGAACTCTGGGAAGAAAGCTGGGGTCGCCTGCCAACCACGGAGAAAGCAGGTATATGTCAGACATACAGTACAGAGCAGAAGTAACTGAGCCACATGATAGAATGGAAATGAATAGAAACAGGCTAATTTAAGTTATAAGAGTTAATGGGACAAGCCTAAGCTAATGGCCAAGCTTTCATAGTTAATAAGCCATTATTTATGAGCTGGTGGTTGAAAACAAAGCTTGCTACAATTATACATATATATAATTATATAAAATTTACTATACTATTAATATTAAATATATAGTATATAATACTAAATTGTATATATAACTAAATATATAAATACAACATGTTCAGTTTGTATAATGATACTTGTATATTCATGCTTTCATTCTTTTCTATAAAGCATAATAGTAATATTTATAAATAAGACTTTAAAACAAAAAGCCGTAACATAAAAGAAATTGTTAGAAATTTAAAAAATATGTCAATACAATAATGTTCTTCAAGAATTTATATAACTTTTATCTATAACCCATATGGCATGGTTTTGAGCATCTCAATATATATTCATGATTATGTAATCATGATATATTTGTTTACTGAAATCAAATTAATCCTTAGAATTGTTTATCAAGTCAGTGTTTTTCTAAGATACTACCATAACTTTTTGCCAGTCTGAACTTGCAAATGCTGCAATGCAAACAATCTAGGTATAGATTAGCTCAGGACATTGTTGATGATGCTGTCTATGACCGTAAATGATGACTAAATGACATTGGCATGTTTCTAAGAAAGTTAGTCTCTTCAATCCTGCCTTATGTTTTTACACTGCTAAATTATATTCTCTGTTTTTCTTCTTGCAATTTTTGTTATTTTCTTGTAATTATTTCACAATGTGTTGCTATAGATTACTATAAAATACTTGGAGTTTATAAATCATGATACAAGGTGTCTCTTCCATTGTCTGAGTCTATCTAGGTTTGTTTATTTCATCTTTTATTTTTATACATGAGTTTTTTCTTGCTTCTCTTTTTTCAAACCATTCAAAATAAAACAAATCAAAACAAAATATCAATCTGTGTATTATTTAGATAAGATATTTTAAAGACATCAACTAATAACATTCCTTTTTTAAAAAAGAATCCTAATGCAGATGCTTTTGATTATCTGAGATGACAATTTAAATACAACGAACATTTCTGAAATCTTCCAAAAGCAATAATAACTTTCATTTGCCCATACCTCCTCGACCTTTTCATTCCTCTCATTATGGATATACTCTTGTGTTCCATGTTTCTAAGTAAATCAAGTAGCACCATACAAATTGCACCATCCTAGATCCGAGTAAAACGAGCACACAGCTCGGAGCTGCTGTCAGCAGAGGAGGTAAACTTGGAGCATGTGCAAAGAAGACAATCTACCCCACAGGGCAGGTGGTGCATGGCGGGCTTTATCAGCAACCACAAAACAGGTTTCAGAAGATGTTAACCAGCAGTGTGGGTAGGCAATCAAACCCAGACTGTGGAAAACAGCCCTTTCTGGAGAATATTCATTAACCCCTTTAATTAAAAAATATTCATAGTTGCATAATTTAGGAATGTTTTCTGTTTACTTCAAAAGATTCTGACAGTCTGCAGGTCACTTGTCATTTTTAAAAGTATCTTCTATCTGTATCAATTAACTATTGAGAAACAGAATTATCTCTCTAATTTTTAAGGGAAGAAGAAATATTTAGAAAAAGCAATACTGTCTTTGGGAAGACGTGCAATTGTTAGTGAACATTTCACTCACAGGTCTGTTTTCTCACTAATCCCAGCAGACAATTCATACAGATGTACTCTGAACTTAAGCGCCCTGTTGGGAAATTGAAGTGCTGTGGTGAACAGAGTGACGATGACGCCTGCCTTCCATAGACTAGCAGTCAAACAGAGAGTAGTTGGCTCAGTTTGTAACTTACGACAGCTTGAGAAGATATACACAGAAAGTGCTAAAGAACTAGAAACAAGTAGCAATGCCCCCACCCACTCCCACAAACACCTGTAAAGTCTATCTCCTCATCCTCAGTACCCGTGAATGTGCTACCTTATGACACAACAAGACGTTTGCAGATTTGACTTAATTCTGGATGTTAGCAAGAGATTATCCTAGACCATCCAAGTGCCAAGCAATTCAGTCAAAGAAGACATGATAAAGAAGGGACCGGGGAGACCTGAAGATGCCTCTACTGGCTTCAAAATTAATGCCAGCATGATCCAAGGAATGGAGATGGATCAAACTGGAAAGGGGCAGGGGATTTTCCTATAAAACCTCCAAAAGAAGAAAGCATGTCCCAACCCTAGCTCCAATGCTATGCTCATAGGACCCCAAACTTCTGTCACTACACTGTGATGCAATAAATGTGTGCTGTTTTAAGTCATTAAACTTAGGATCGTTACAACAGCAGAGACAGAAGTATATATATACCTGAGTTTATTTGGGGCATAAGAGTAGGGGAAGAGTTTCAGAAGAGTGGAAGTTTGCTTAAACTTTGGGGTACATGACAACAGAAGCCAGGTCTACTTTCTTAATCACTGAATATGCAGCACCTCTTACTATTCCTAAGATCAAGAAATCTTATGAAAATATGTGAAATTTTTGCCATGTGAATAATGATATGAGAACCGAATGAATGACAAGAAGCACGAGTTATAGGAGTAGAGACCTGGAGGAACCTTGAGGTTTCCTTCAGAGGGTAGAAGATGACCACGTGGAAGTTCACCATGGCAACAGACACTCTACGGAGCTCCTGTAAGCATTATCACCAGATGACCAAAAATACTGAAAAGACTTTTAGGAGATCTGCTCACAAGTAAACAATTATAGTTTTCATTCAGAAAAATGCTATGGCGTCCATCTTCTCAATCATGGAGCTGGTTTTATAGGTTTGTTTATTCTGTTGTATGTCAACTATGCATCTGCAAAGGCTGTTGGAGAAAGTGAGTTTTTGACTCTTTTCTCTTACCAATGCTTTTCTTGCTCCATGTCTCACTTTGCTGGAGCCTCTTTGGTTCCTATTTTTATCCCTTAAGCCAGTTGAATGTCTCCTAGATGGCTGCTTGTCACATTTAACTTACCCTGCTTTACAGACACACGCGGATTCCATTGTTCCCTGTTTGAAAGTGTTAACCTTCAGCGCCATCATTTGTCTCACAACAGAAGAAAGCAATCTGAGAGTCATGCTGATTTGTTTTGAATGAGATTGAGAACAGGGAGGGGGTCACAGAAGTGACACCATAAGGTAGGGGGCCCAAGAAGAGGTTTAGTGATTTACAGAAGGCTTAGAAAAGTGGGGGCAGAGTGCTGTAGCTGAATAAGAGGGTCGAGGAGAAGCAAAAGGAAGAGGAGGAACAGCTGATGATGACTGAGGATAAATTGGAGTCCCCAGAGAAGGGAGAGAATGAATATGGTGAGTGAGTAGGGTGGATAAGTTTTCTATCAGTACCATATTTTATATGCGTTTTCTTATAATCTATCTTTTTCTCTATTTCCTACTATGATTTCTTATCTTAAGATAACATATAATTTACCAGGAGTATCTACTAATTACCAAATACAATGAGACTCTGGGGTTATTTTCTCATTCTAAACTTTCTTCTATGAAAAGTTTACAGCTTAGGAGCTGAAGTCTCAGTGGTTAAGAGCCTGTCCTAGTCCTCAGACAGGACCAAAGCCTGGTTCTTAGAAGCCCTGAGAGGGTGGTTCACAACTGCCTCGAAGTCCCGGTCTAGGGATTCAGTGTTGTCAACCTCCCCACTCACATGTGCATAATTAAAAATAAAATGAATATATCTTTTAAATGATTTACATATTCATTGCATATTAGCAAGTAAATCTACATGCATAATTTCCATTATTTGAAACATATTGAAACTTGTATTGTAGTCCCAGTGTATGATCACCAAAGAAAGAGCCAGAGAGACCTCAAATAATGCTTATGAATCATGTCCACATTCACTGCAACAGATTTTTAAAATTTTCTCCCTCCTGTTGTTCCTTTTCTTTCTCACCAACTACTGATATTGAAATCATGTAATGTATAATTTCACATCAATCTATTGAGAATGGAGTCCTCTGACTAGACATGATTTGGGTTTTGTGAATCCTGTCTTTTATCACCTGGCTGCTCTAGGTACTTACTGCTCTATGGTGTCACTCACTCTGCACTGTCCCGCTCATACTGCAGTTGTGTGTAACTGCCTCCTGTGTCTTTCAGTTTCTACACATTGAAAGAAAGTCAGCTCAACTCATGCTCTTATAGGAGAATAAAGTTCTAGAGAATAAATATTGACATTTTATCTAGACATTTTATCAAGGACATACAATTAAAACATTGTTGCTGTCACCTGACATTTCCCAGGAAAGCGTGAGCCTATAATTGATTTAGTTGTGTGAAGCAGAAATCTAAAATATATGAGAAAATATTTGGGGAAAAGGTTGATCTCTATTAAGAGTATATATAGTTGAAATATAAGGAAAAGGAGATTGATAGAGTCAAGAACAAGGGAAGGGGAAAGAAGTGAGAGGTGAAAAGAGATGGAAGAAGATAGGGGAAAGGAAAAACATAGAGAAGGGGGAAGAAGTGTGAGGATAGAGGCAGAGGAATGAAAAGGAGAAGGAAGAATGAGGGAAAAGGAAAAAGGAGATAGAGAAGGAGAAAGTAATGGGGAAAATGGGGAGATTCTGAGGAACAAGGAAACTCCTTAAGGTGGTGGGAGGCCAACAGAGAAGGAAAGGAGAAGGGGATTGTGGTCCTCGGTGCAAACTCAACTCAAGACAATCAGACCGCAAACTCACCATTCCAGTTGCCATTGGACAGGGGACTGAGCAAGGTGTTCTGTTCACACTGAAAGAAAAATAAACGGAAGGAGTGAAAATGCTGTGAAACTATAGGGCTACCACCGAAAATGCCCCACATCCCTTTCTTCATGATGAGTGACAACAATGAGCTCCTTCGGATGTTTTTCTTAAGGCTTGTTTCAGATGCTGTGTGCATTGAACCAGGAAATAAACAATTATGGTCTGGAAGTAAGTATATATGAGTTCAGTGGGTACTTTGCTCACTGAATCAGATGTGAGAACATTTTTTGAAAGACTAAATTTGTTTTGATCTGAGGTCACAAATGATTCCATACACATTAACCTCATGAAAATGCCAGAGAAACATTTATGATTTGCTAGATGTCAAGGAGTGAAAACCGAAGCGGTTCTATACCATGGAGCTCAGCTTCGCTAACAGGGAGGCCTCAGAAATGGCATCTTATCTGTTTATCAAAAAGTGTGCTCTTTTTGGTTATTGATGACGATGGGTAGTTTTCAGTTTTTACTATATACCCAAGTCTTGATGACAATAACAGCTGAATCATCAGAAGCATCCATCCTGTGAAGTTACTAATCTTCTGTTCCACTATGAGGGCATCAAGGATGAGAAAGTTAGAAGACAGGACCAAAGTCATAAAACTATGGACAGCTCAGACTGGAATTGAAGCCAATGCCTTCCCAAGTTTCCACTGTCAATCACAGCTTTTACAGTTTCTCTGTGTATTAATCTTTAAGGATGAGTGAAGAATCGATTTCATCTATGTGTTGTCCAGTGCAACAGATTACATACTTCTATCAGGTTTTTCTTACTTTTCTTACATTTCCAAGATTCAGTCTTTCTTTTATGCAGTAGTCAGATAATGACATCTACACTGTGTGACTGAAGGAAAGATACAACTTTCCTTCCTTCCTCTTACCTTCTCCAAAAGCTCTTGTGCTAAGGAATTTTAAATAATTTATCTAGATACTCTGCTTTCAGGATGTGAGTTATAACTTCTCCAATTCCTTCTGATTGGGCTGAACACAGTGACTTCCTTCCACAGTAGAGCGTAGATGGGTATAGCAGATGGGCTTTAGAGGGGAGTCCAACCACTACATTACTTAGGGAATCAATATCACCACCAACAGTAATCAGGCGTGTTTGGATTATACACCTTAGCTACTACAGTGTCTCTTCCCCCAGATCATAATCCTAGTCTTACAATGCAAAATACCAGACAAATTTCAATACAGAGGTACTCTACAAAATATCTGGCCAGCCCTGCTTTAACTAGGAAATTTAAGAAAGTTTCATAGACAACGGGCACATACAGAAATAAGACAGGTAAGTGCAATGTGACACATGAGCTAGAATCCTGGAACCTCCCCTCACAGAGGAAGACAATAAAAAGATAAACAGATGGATTTGTTGGAGATTGTATGTGGTATGCAAGACATTAACATCTCAAAGTTCTATGAAATATAGAGTAGCTACCTTACCCTATCTTCTTAGTGTTTCTATAAATCAAAACAGTCAAAAATAAAATTATTTCTAACTATATTTTGTCCTAACATAGGGCCAACTATATTCCCATTGTGAGACAGTAGTGTTAGATCTTCCAGCTGAAACATAACTTTACAAATGAATAATAGTCCTAATGAATTGAAGAAGAGAGAAAGCAGTGTTGGAAATATAGGCTCCTTTCAGGCAGACCTGGATTACACTGCACTTCTGGGTTTTATGTGAAAGATACTAAATTAGACACATTTATTATTGGATAATTGATATTGGAGGTGATGTATGCTGTGAATATGTTTTATTGCCATTGGTTAATAAAGAAGCTGCTTTCAGCCAATGGCTTAACAGAGCAAAACCAAGTTGAAAGAAGAGAGAGAGAGAGAGAGAGAGAGAGAGAGAGAGAGAGAGAGAGAGAGAGAGAGAGCAGAATCAGTAAGAAGCCATGTAGCTGCCACAGGAGACAGATACCTCTGCCAGAGCCCACTGAAACTTTGCTGATAGGCCACGACTTTGTGGTGATGCACAGACTAATGCAGAGGGGTTAGTTTAGGATATAAGAGTTAGCTAAAAATATACTTAAGCTATTGGCCAAACAGTATTGCAAATAATAAGTTTCTGTGTGATTATTTCAGATCTGGGTGGCCGGGAATGAATGAACAGCCCCCATGAACAGTTAATGAGATTATTTTAAAGTACATCTTTTTTTTTCTTAATACTACTTTGTATGGTGACTGTGGGCTAACAGCAGTCCATAAAAATGACTTACAACTGTGCACTGCCATAGAGTATAAAGACTCTGTGAAAGAGATAGGTCCAATATCAGTCTGAAAACTCTGGCCACGATGCTCAATATTCCCTTGAAAGTGAAATCCTACAGCATAAAGGCAGGACAGACATCATGCATTAACAATCTGTAGGGTCCCAAAGGCTCTCCTGTGTCAAGGATCTAACACTCATTTATATTCTGATGCCATAATCTTGCAGGCATTAATAATTACAGAGATAATAACCTCATGCCTTCAACTGTGACCAGGAAAATCATGCATCTGGTTCCTTATGGGAAGTGGGGATTAAAGGTCAATGGCAGATCAGGATGAGAACTTGCTATAGAGATTTGCATTGGTATGGATCTTAGTTTATTGATACAAACTTAAGGTCAATTTTGCTATATGTATAATTCTGCTCTTGATTAAAGTATTGTGTTTGTGCAGCTCATTTAAAAATGTAATATATAATCAAGAAATACAGATTAATAGATAATCATCTATGACAGTCAAGTTTGTAGTCAGTTAGGTTTTCTAGATGTACAGCGATGTATTTCAGATGGATAGGCATTTTTCAAACTTTTCAAAGACTGCAGAATATGGCATTTAAATGTTTAATAACTTAGGACTTTTCATGACAATGAGACACATCTGCTCCTGGCAGCAACAATTACTTCAAGAGGAAGAAGGACATCGAAGAGTCTCCTTGTGAAGTTGGCTAGCCATTTGGGCAAGAAACTGCTCTTGCCCGGACTGCTTGCTTAATTGGACATGCAGGACCCACAGGAAAATGACTTCTGAATTTGCCTAAAGGTGAGAGGATCCTTTAGGGTTCCTGCATCATGAAAGAGTCTGCAAGACATTTTGCAGGAGACAGAAGAAAGTACCTGACAAACTTCCAATATAGGTGGAATTGTCCTTGAAATTTCCTGCTTCATGGAAAAGTCTGCTGGATACTATGGGCCTGTGGACTGAAGATTAGATACCTCAGTGGTACAGAAGAAGTTTGGTGACTCTCCAGGCAGTGAGATGTCTCTGTCAATTCTAGAGTTTTGGAAGTTGCTTACAATGAACGTACTGTTTACTTAGGTATATTATATCCTTCTGGAGTCTTTGATGGAGTTGAAGAATAGATAGTTATACTATAGTTTTCCTTAGTTATGATAAAAGATAAAGTAGATAGAAATATTTTAATTGTAATTCTTGCTTGATATCTATTTTGTTATATGAAGTTTACTATGTTAAAGTTAAAACCTTCCTTTTTGCTTAAACAGAAATGTGGAGGTGATATGGGATTTCCCTCTGTATGTGATTACCATTGATTAATAAAGAAGACTGCTTTGGACCTATAGCAGAGCTATAGAGTAACAGAACTAAACAGGGAAAACTAAAATGAATGCTGGGAGAAAGAAGGACGGGGTCAGAGAGAAGCCATGGAGCCCTACTGGAGACAGATGCCAGAATTTTAGCTGGTAAGCCATAGCCAATTGGCGATACACAGATTAATGGCAATGGGTTAAATTAATATGTAAGACTTAGTCAATGAGAAGCTAGAGCTAATGGGCCAAGGGGTGATTTAATTAATACAATTTCTGTGTGATTATTTCAGGGTTGAGCAGCTGAGAACCAACAAACTGCCTCCTCTCCACCAACAAGAACTATGGACAGAATCATGAGGCTGTGGACAAAGGGACATCCTTCTGCACAGTTCCTGAGACCAGAAACAAGAGGCCTGAGACCCATGCATTTGAGTGCCTATGAGTGATTAAGAGATACATGCTCAAGAGCATCAGAGAAAAAGTCTGGAGAGTCAAGGAATGCCTCATGAGAAAGACAGTTCACCAAACTGATATTCACTAATGCTGCACAGTACTGGGCAGTACAAGCACTAGTCAAAGAGTTTCGCCTATTTTAACTCTTTGAATCATCCTTATTACTAATGAGGGCCCTGAAACACAGGCTTATGTAAATTCCCACAGGCAGCGTGGCTCGGATGCCCAGGTTCTGGACATTTTTGAGAACTTGAGGATTCAAGAGGCAATTACACACTCACACGGACTCATTCTGGTGCAAATCTGATTCAGTCTCTCTGGTCACTGAGACTTGGTACAGAAATAAAGAAAGCTGAATGTTAATGGGTGACGACACACCTCTGTAACCCAAGCACTCAGGAGAATGGGGCAGGATCACATAGGGATTACACAGGGCGACCCTGTCTCAAGAATAGGCCAGAGTTACATACAGATTACATAGGGAAACCCTGTCTCAAGAATGAAGAATCACATAGGGATTACATAGGGAGATCCTGTCTCAATTTTAAGGGAAAAAAAGGAGATGTAAGGAAAGAAAGAAAAGGAAAGGAGGGATGAAGGGAGAGACAGACAATTTCATAATAATGTTATAATAATAATCAGAACAATTTATGCTTCTTTGAAATTGTTTACCATACTCCATAGTCCAAAGAACTAGATTATCACATATTTATTTTAGGGCCATGATGAACAAATTTCTAAAATATTTAATATTGTCCTATTCTTAGGGCATATTGTAATGAACATCCAAACATATAGCATTAAGTTTTTTTCTAGGACCAGGTCTATAAACCCACTTAAACTCCATGGTGTCTCCTTGAGGACATCTTTAGTGATCTGTAGTACGTCACACATCATAGACCTGGCATGCCTACCTTGCTGACATCATCGAGTGGTTGACTGCTCTCATCTTCCTTTAGGATGATTTTCATTAGATCAGTATTAAACTTCTTTGCATTCAGGAAAACAAGTGGGTTGTTTATTGAGATGATTTTTACCTGTTTCAAGGTTTCCTTTTAAAGGGGACAAAAGGAAAAGATTCAGAACTCTGAGTCAGGTCAGGAAAAAAAAAAACAAAAACAAAACCCCAAAACAATATACCCAATCAGAGTAAATCTTACGAGTCAACCCATCACTTAATTATGGATGCAATCTCTCTCAAGTCTTTAATTTTTTTTGTATTTATTTATTTTTATTTTTACATCCTGACTGCAGTTTCTCCTCCTTCCTCTCCTCCAAGTCCCTCACCCACTCACACATCCACTCTTCCTCCTCTGTTTTGCTTCAGTAAAGGGCAGGCCTCCCGTGGATATCAACCAGGCATGATATATCAAGTATGGATGCAATTTCTTAACTAATATTTCTGTTATTGAAATTTATTATTTGTGAGTCTTAATGAAACACCACATATATCAAAGAAATACACACTTTTCTGTATTGAGAAACATCAGTAACAAAACACATTCACAGCTTTTCAGAAAGTGTCTTGTACTCCTCCTCACTGGGTCCTCTGAGGCAATGGCTAGAGTGCCCACCTCCCACCAAGTCCCTCTTCCATTCAGCCTACAAATTAAAATTAACCTACTGTTGTTTTCACAATGATGTCGCTCAAACTGGAGCCTCTCATACTATGCAAATGCTTTGCTACTGAGTTCATCAGTTTTAATACAACTGAAAATGTTTCTCAAGGCGTCAACTGTTGTCCCTTTATCTAACACTGATGTAAGCTCCTCTCTAGCTAAAGTAGGACTTTGCAAATAACTGGCAGTCCTGATTGTAAGAAAGTCATTAGAGACTGTGTTTAGAACACAGGTTTCCTAGACCAGCAAGGATTACACTGCACTGCCAGATTGTCTGTGAAAGATGCAGAAAGGGAGAGGAAAAGACTTTGACACAAACTATACCTACTTTGCCCATCTGCTCAGATAGTATTGACAGCACTTGGTGCTGTCTGACCAAAACCCCTTTTTCTGTGACTTTGAGATGGGTATCTGATTGAGAAGATGGCCAATTCTGTGCAGTGATAGCTCCTTACCAACCAAGCAAGCATTAACTTCTTCAGGCTTTCGTATCCCCATAGGAGAAGAGAAGCAGAGAATAGCCATGCATGCAGGCATAAGAAAGAAAGAATTGGGTACATAAATGTGGGTAATTTGCGAACCTCATTGTCTGCTCATTTTGTAAATAAATGGTTAAAATAATATGTATTTCAGGGTTTATAAAACTAAAAATACTTCAATCTGGAACGTGAGGAAATTGTAATAAACAATACAAGGCTGCCAATGTAACTTTTAATCGAGAGGCGACCACTTCAAAATTGAAAACAAAGCGTTAATGTTTAGGTCTGTCATATACAGTCATCAGGTTTGATGGTTCCAATAGCTTCAAGATGAAAAAAACTAAATATTTGTTAAAGAATAAAAATTCAAGTTGCTGCAACTAAGAAACTTCAACAGAACTGAGCTTATTGAATGAGAAGAGATATTCCAAGTTAGAATAGGCAATCTGCATGAACAAGAGGCAAAAAATGGGGGGTGGGTGGGAAAGCACATTTTAGCAAGGTAAAATTTTCGTTCAACAGTTTCTATGCAAATTATGCTCAATAATAGTCACATCTCTTATTTTTATGGAAAATATTAGGAAACTACTGAGGTGTAACATCTTAATGACACTGTGATCTTTGTGAGCAAAAGTTATTACTACTTGTATGGATGACAAAAAAAAAAAAAACAAGATTTGAGAACATGAGAAATTTGTAACATTTGTATATGTCCTAAAAATCCCTTGTTTACACTAAGTTATATTTGGCCCAAGAAGGCAAGGATTATGTATTTTTAAAATGAAAACTCGTCAACCTAAAATCATAGTCTACCTGGAAGATGAGGACATCAGTAGGGGATGATGGGACTATAGGTGAAATTCCCATGGTAAAAATACAAAAGAAAAGAAAGGCTGACTTGCTTGAAAACTTGAGCCTAGGACAGCGTCCAAGGCTTTGAATCACACAGTCCTCTGTGAAGTAAATCTCTTATTAAAAGAACAAACCATTCTCCTGGGTGTCACAGAAAGACTCCTGACGTTACTTCCTGTCGTCAGGCTACCTGGAAAGACCTTGACATTGGTCCTCTTGGAAGGAGGCCAGTTCTCTGTGTTCTGAGGGGAATCATAAGGCAATGGAGCAAGTGAATATAAAATAAAGGAGAAAATGTTACCCAAACATTTATCAAACAGGTTCGAAGTAAGGCCAACTCCTAAAAATGGGCAAAAATGATTCAAATACACACTTACGTTGTTATTTTCCCCCACTTTAAATTTTTCTGGTTATTTGTTAAAACAGGAAACTAGAACTGCCCATTCCTGCCTAGTGGGTGCTCTGCTTGGTGCACAGCTGCAGGCAAGACCCTTGGCTAAACTCAGTGGGTATAAAACAAAACAGGAAGAGGAGAATGTGGGAAAGGAAGTGAAGCAAGGGATGGGTCCATGGAGTTGAGAGAGATGAGAGGGGTAAGGTAAAAGCAATCCTGCATGAAATTGTCAATGAACAACTTCAAATTTTCAGCATGATAGAACTCCAATGCTTGTACGGCCCCCTTACACACGGGCAAGGCAAGTCGGTTTATGTAAATTGACTTTTTATGAAAGTTCTCCGCTCTACACAATTCCACACCTACTGACATTCTAGAAAGAATTTTGGACTTAATTCCTCTCACCTAATAATTTAGTATCACTGTATTTCCAAAGAGCATTTAAAATTTCCTTGAGAATTTCATACATGAGTACATCTGATCATATTCCCCAGCAGTGACTAGGTTACAGCAGCAATGCAAGAGTGACTTTGTCTTTTGTTTTTTTCCTCTTCCCCAAATTTCTTTAACAGTTAAGGAAGAAAAAGGCTATCGCTTTGACTTCTTTTGTACAATTTAGTAGTGAAAAGGAAGTTTTCAAATGCCTGAAATAATCTCTGCCAGAAGTCAACTGTGAACTGAAATTCTACTAACCATGATGTGATTTAATTTAGACACTAAATTCAAAGAGATTATTCTTTTTGTCTACTGGTGAAAGCATGTCCACTGTCCTGTGTGGTGCTCACATGTATGCCCCTGGAAACCAATATCTATAAGAAACAGAACGACGCTGTCAAATAGCATCCTTTATCTAAGCTGATAACCTTCAAAGCTTCTCATCCACAAACGTTAACACTTGCGCAAGAAAGGGAGTTAGACTTACATCGTGCATTTCTGTCTTCACCTTAACTTCCATTTCTTTCATGTTTGTTATGCTTAAAGTCTTTGCCCTAAATTCAAGGCAGATGAAAGTTATGAGTCATTTCCTGTTCACTCTATTAGCAGAGAAGAATCAAAAGCAGCAGTTTGGTTTGTCTTAAAAATTAGAAATAACGTGGCTTATACACTATGGAGATTTTTCTAGAAGATATTGGTAAATGATATACTTTGTAAAGGATAACAACAGAGGTATCTGACTAAAAATTAATAAGTAGAGTTTATCTTACTTAATTCCCCAGAATCCCATAGCTCCAAACTTAAAGAGTTACACAGATTATATAAAAAAAATAAAAAATAAAATGAGAAAGGGCTAAAGTTTATATGGTGTCTGAGTGGAAGGAAAAAAATTGGTGGCAAAAAGCCATGGTAATAACCTGTATTTGAGGTTGCTAAATTTGAGGTTGTATCTGAGGTGAAAGCACAATTTCTATTTTACTTTTTAAGGTTATAGGCTCAGGTTATTTCATAGGTAAATCCCAGGGAACCTATGCAAATGGAGTGTGACAGTCGGTAGCTGACCTCTGGGAATTCAGGAAAGCAATTGTTCAAACAGGTGACAGGGCTGACAATGCGCAGTTGACAAAGCAAGAAAGCATTCTGCAGCAAATGGCATTGCTTCTAAGAAGTGAAAATGGTCATTTAACTTTTGAAATGATGATGACCGGCGCATGCGTACGTCTTATCGAATACTGTAGGCTTTGTTTTGGTTTTAAAATTCTGCGATAAACCATCTAATCATGAGATGGACTAATTTTAACTAATGTTGTAAGGTTTGTTACACTTTGGATTTTAAGTGGCTCGGATCCAGCTGACACTGCAGTAGAACCTTTAAGAGTTTTGGGATGGGAGAAGGCAACACTATCACTGGACGTGTGCCCTTGAAGGTGGCATGAGCACCTAACCCTTCTCTCTCTTTGTTTTCCAGACATTTAAGAAAAGTAGATTTATTCCACTACTCACTTCCACCTTGGAAGCACTGGGCCACTGCGGGCCCAAGGCAGCCTCCAAAGTCATAGGCAAAATAAAGTTGTCCCTTTAAGTTGTTTTATTTCAGGGAACTGTTACGATATTGATGCTTCTTTCTATTATGACCAATATTAGCATATATCATATATAAGTAAAATATTTTGCTATTTCTGTTCCTGTATTTCCCCACTGAACACAAGAGGACATGAAATTGTAGAACAATATATATTGTGTAAAAATAAATGCAACTATAAATCACGTGTTTTGCTGTGGTATAAAAAGAAACAATGTTGAAATAAAGCCTTACCTTGGGAAACGTGCTATCACAATGGCTATGGTGCAGACAACACCAAACAGCAAACCCACGTTGGCCGCAAAGCAGATTGTGAATATGTAAGTACTGATCCATATGCCCTGCAGAGACGGAGGAGAACGGAGACATGGCTGCTCGCTCAGTTTCCTCAGAGCGCAAATCCCTCACGAATGTATTCAACAGCACTCCGGTGAACAAATCTCTAGAGTTTGCTTGCTTATTTAATTTCTCTCTCTCTTTCTCTCTCCCTCCCTCACTCCCTTCCTCCCTGCTCCTGTGCCTGTAAAAAAGAGAGAGTCGGGTGCGGAGGGCATGCAGGGTCAGACCATGATGTGACTTGAGTACAGAAGGCCAGATGAAAGCTTATTAGAGAACCTCTCCATGTGGGTTTCAGGGGTCGAACTCCGGTCATCAGGTTTGGCAGCAAGTGCCTTTACCCACTGAGCCATCGGACCAGTGCATGAACATATTACCTCATGTGAATAGAAACGCAGAAATACAGAAGCATGCCATGGCTCCGTCATAGTCTAAGTGGTAGAAGAGGAGAGGCTCTTTATTTAACCTGTAGGAATGCCAACCCTTACTTCAAGACCCAAGAACTATACTTCAGATCTATAAGTAGTTGGTTGATATGTATGTGCACAAAAGTACGTCATAACGTCCTGCTATTTCTTGCTGAACAGAATGTAGTGCAAGCAACTCCTGGCAGGTTGTTTGTCCTTCTCAACACCATCCTGTTTTCTGTGATCACTGTACAAACAATTGAAACAGTTTGCTACAATTCAAGGTCCGCAAAGCCGAGCGTTAAGTTAACGGAAGAAACCAACACTGCCAATGATTTTAGATCAGCTACTGGAAAGATCATTTGTAAAGGCCACTTTGTAAAAAACTAAACTATCAGAGTGGACTTAATTCTTGGAAGGATTTCAGAGGTTTTTTTTTTTAAGAAAATAAATTTTCTTTTCATTGTAATTTTAAGTTTATTGTGATTTTACCGACCACTTGCAGTTATCATTACAACAAAAAAGTGGGTGTTTCTAAACTTAGTGATGAAAAATATCTTCAAAAGTAATTTACAAAATCTAAAAACATTATACTTCTAAACATAAAAACCCATATTTATAAAATTCCAGATGAAGAATTATTTTCAAATTATTTCCCCCAAATAAATATACCATTTTGCTTATCCATGCAATTCTGACTTGCTTTCTTTCTATTTCAATGTTTTAAAGCACCTTCAAAAACATAATTCATGTCATGCGTGAGTGAAAGATTGAAAACCCACTCTGTAACCTAAAGATTGTATAAAATCTTTTATTTTTTTTACATACTAATCCCAGCTCCCGCAAAGGACAGGGCCAACAAAACAAAACAGCAGCCCTGAGAATGGGAAAACATCTTCACCAACCCCACATCTGACAGAGGGCTGATCTCCAAAATATATAAAGAACTCAAAAAACTAAACAGCAAAATGCCAAAAGATAGTATAAAATCTTGGTGACAGCTCTGTCACATACCCCCTCCTAAGGCTGAGGAATCATCTCAGAAGGGGTGGAGACTGTGAGAGTCTCAGACAGTGGATGACCACAACAAAATTGTTTTCCAGACAAAACAAGGCAACCTCACAGACAAACCCACTTCGGCTCTCATGGCGTGCACAAGACGTGTGCAAGCTTAACCCAGACCTCTGTTCACAGCGGGGAGAGAAGCACAGAATCCACCCCTGACTGAGGACTCTTTGGCAACTGGTAGCTCCTAGAAGAGGGAGAATTGGGTTTTCTTTAAGGGTGTGGTCCCTGGTAGGTTAACCACACACCTGGGGATAGCCTGACTCTTACACGCACACAAAAGACAAGAAAGAAATTGGGTGGATAGAGGGCAGGGGTAGATCCAGGAGGAGCTGGAGGCGGGGCCTGAACATGGGCAAATATAATTGTGTAAAATTTGAATTGTGTGACGCTCTTAGTATTTAAAGGTATGTAAAATGATTACTTAGAAATAAAAAAAGAAATATTGAGGAATGGATATACAGTCTTAGACAAGTCTGAGGTAAATATTTCTAGAGAGCATTTTAGGTTTGAAAATTTTTTTTTCTGTCTTATCTGCAGAAAACTGGTTGGAAACAAGCTGTTTGAAAAGCTAATCCCTTAGCCCTTGGGAGCAAACAGAGAGAGTTTTATTTGGAAAATTCCCCCTTTCTAAATGAAAGACTCAAACATTCTGATGTAAAAGAAAAAGTATATGTCTTTTGAACAACTGCCTGCGAACACAATTCTAGATAATGATTTAGGAGATCATCCCCAGCCTGCCACCTGATAGGCTGGGACAGAGTTTTTCCTGTTTAATTCAGATGAATTGTCAGTTTTTTTAGTCTTTATTTCTACACACTGTTTTCCCTCACTAATTTATGATGTTGTATTTAATCATACACAAAATAGGGTTGCAAATTTTATACTACAACTTTCACGTCTACGATGACACTGAGTTCTCTCTCTCTCTCTCTCTCTCTCTCTCTCTCTCTCTCTCTCTCTCTCGTACTAAGCCTTCTTGAGTGTGGCAGAACCTCACTCACCATAGCACCATAAGGCCCAAATCTCCCCACCAA
>JAQHUG010000131.1:2484239-2497501 GCA_028555095.1 Dicrostonyx torquatus
TGTGTTGGTGAGTAGCTGTGTGTTGGTGAGTAGCTGTGTGTTGGTGAGTAGCTGTGTGTTGGTGAGTAGCTGTGTGTTGGTGAGTAGCTGTGTGTGTTGGGTCTCCCCAAGAAGAGTTTTGTTACACAACATCTGAGACAATTACTTACTTCAGACACCTTTCCCTCAACTTTCTCACCTAGAAACCGAGAGCAGTTTTACATCTTTCACTGAGAGGCCTAAAGCATTAAGTGCATTTATATAAAAAGAAAGGCACGCGATGCCTGACAAACGTCAGCATTGTTTACACCACCATCCCGCCATCATGCAGCATCGTGCCTAGCACACATCAGGCTTGCAAAAAAATGAATCCATTTGAGTTCCTAAAATATAAACAATGTATAAAGCAATTGTTCCTTTAAACCCCTCCAAATGTCCACATATATGGAATGGTACTTTGGCTCATTTGCTCATTGCTATACATGGAAAGTTAGTGTCAAGAACAGAGTCTGCATAGGCTTGGTTATATTTTATATTAAGTGAGCAAAACAAAAGAAAAAAAGTCACCCAGACTGTTTAAAATAACCGAGACACCACTAGAGGGAGCCCTGGCTTCAAAATTGCTGCTAATGAGGTAGAATTCAGCAGTTTGCTCATTGAATCACGGAGCTTGTGGGAAGCCCTTCATGGGAAAGATAATGCTGGGGGCGGGGCGGGAGGGGGGAGAAGGAGCAGGAGAGGGAGGGGGAGGTTCTTAAAAGCTGCTTCGAAAATAAAAATTAGCAACATTTTCAAGGCTCGGTACCTCTCTCTTCTACTGAGACGGGTGGCGGCAGCGGTGCGGGGGAGGCGGGGTGAAGGCCACATAGCCCCGCTTTCCCTGCAGGGCACCTGTTACCTGTGTCTTTGCTCCTGTGCTGTACAGTCCAGCCGTCCTTCCCATGGCTGCAGCACTTGGGATACAGAAGAAGAATGAAGGGATCACATTGCTGAGGCCGTGGGCCAGAAATTCCTGCAAGATTAGTTATGGGAGAATAGAACATTTCTTTATCACAGTCCCTGCTATGGTCCCAGGTCCAAATCGTCAGAGAGGACCTTGTTTATGTTCAGTTGCTATCCGCCTCATCAGTTGAGATGTGACCGTTCATAATAAAAACCGCTAACATCCATCGGCGGTTAGTTTCCTCCAAATCTATTCTAAGTGTGTCCCTCTTTCAATTCTTTTTTTTTTTTTTTTTTGGTTTGTCAAGACAGGGTTTCTCTGTGGCTTTGGAGCCTGTCCTGGAACTAGCTCTTAAAGACCAGGCTGGTCTCGAACTCACAGAGATCTGCCTGCCTCTGCCTCCCGAGTGCTAGGATTAAAGGCATGCGCCACCACCGCCCGGCCCTCTTTCAATTCTTACAACAAACACATGAGGAAATTGTATTTATTCGTAATTTTTATATTCGAAGTCGTCCCAGTTGGGCTTCTAGTCCCGCTCTTTCCTCAACTCCATCGGCTACTTCTTGCCTTACCTGCTATAAAGAAGCATTTGCCACAGTTGCTTAGTCCATCCTTCTTAAAAGGTCCCTTCAGTCGGCTTCTAGGACCTCACACTCCAAGTCTATCTCTAGCTCTCTGGCTGTCACTTTTCAGTTCCCTTTGTCATCTAACCAATCGCAAGCGTAGGACTATTTCTCTTGTGTATCTATATCTTAACTACGCAAATATAGACTGGCAACTCCCACCCTTCCATCTTCAGTATGGAGTCCTCTCCTGAACTTCAGACTCCTCTATCCAATCTGTTATTTGGCATCCTCATCTGATGGCTAGTCGGTAACTGGTCTACAGGGTTCTCCCATGCCAATCGCATCCTCCCAGGTCTAGTCCCAATCTGTACCGTTATCCTCAACTCTTCCCAGAAACTGCATATGCAGTTCCGTGCAGATCCACATCCGACCCTCCCCACCAGGGCCTGCTCCAGCCATCGTGTTTCTACTGGATAAACGGAAACCCCTCCTAACCGTCGACTGCCCCTATGGGTATCAGTGACTGTAAACAATGTCTGGCCTCAGAGAGCTGTGCTTCTGACCAGTGAGTGTAGACAGCAAACAGACAAAAGCAAGCAGGGAAGGGTGCAGAGAGGCCTGGATTGGATGAGTTTCGTCAACAGACGTTCTGTGAAGTGAGGATCTGAATGAGGAAGTTGTACAGACTTGTGAGGGGCAGGAGTCACAGGAAATAGAGCTGTGAGTGCAAATTCCCCCAGCCAGAATCCTGGAGTTCTCAGGAGAAACACAAAGTGTTGCTCAGCCATATCATAAGAGACCAGATAAGAAATGCGAGCATGCAGACAGACAGCCTCGCCACCAAGGTAGTGAGGTCTGTGAGCTGAGCATGAGAGCATGAAGGCCCTGTGGATGGAAGCATCCATCTGTCTACGTCACTGTTTTATCCTTGGACCTATCGTAGGACCTAGTGTACACATATCCAGAGAGTCATATGATGTCATATGATCTTCATGTGAGCTCTGCATACAGGCAACATGTGCTTGTAGGCAGAACACTGCAGTTTCTGTTCGGGTCCACAGAGTAATGTGGGGCCCTGAGGCATGAAAAGGACACTGGGAAAAAGAGACTCAGTAAACAAGAATAAATGCACTCTCAGGTATGTCAGAACAGGACTTCCCACCCTGTAGGGTCTTAATGTTAGTGTGCTGCTTTCAGATCCCTAAGCATTCAAAGCATCTTCATGAAATGATAAATAAATAGGCTTGGATTCTCTCCTAAAACCAAATAAAAGAACGTGAAGGTGCATGCCTCTAAAACTGTATTTTAAGGTCAGTAAGATGACTCAGCAGGCGAAGGCACCGGCTACAGAACCCGATGATCCCAGTTCGATCCCAGGAGGACCCACACGGGGGAGCCGAGAACTGAACCCTGAAGGTTGTCCTCTGACACACATGCGGATAACCGGAGGCAATGAACAAACTGATGTAGTGTGAACTGATGTCGTGTGAACTGTGAAAGCTGGGCTCCCCGCTTCCCGGGAATGACTCGGAGACTTTGCTGTTTTGTTCTGCCCATTCTTGCTACACATTTAGAAATGTTGTATTTTCAAACATTTGACATTTTCAGTATCTAAGAGTCTAGAGACGAGTAACACACACTGGCTCGGGAGGGATGGGGGGCACATTCCACCTGGTTGTCATCAACTGAATATCTGAACTTCTTGGCAGATCCTTGAGCAAGAGCCAGTGAGGCCACGTAGCCTACAAGCGCAACTCCGAACGCTTCAGTGAGCACTGCGTTGAGGATGTTCATCGGGGGAGCGCGGGGTGGAGGAATCCTAGCGAGAGAAAGACTGAATTGAAGCTGTGAGCCTTCCTGTTAATTCTGTACAACTTGCCATGAATTCCACTGCAGTAATGTTTCTGAAGTTTATAGGGAACATGTGAAAGTCCCAAGGGGAAAACTAAGCATTCTTTCCCAGAGAAGCCCTGTGTTTTCACCATCATTTAGCAGAAAGGCAAAATTGTAGAAAACACCACAGGCAGAGCCCTATGCATTTAGCTGGCATTCATACCCAGGGAACTCAGGTTATACCACAGCACGGTATAAAAGTTTCTTGTAGAAAACAAAAGCTATCTGGGTCTTCTTTTCATTTGAACTGTTCCAAATATTTACTTGGCTGGCACTGGAGCTGTGTTTCCCGTGAATGCTGCAGACTATCAGGCAAACCCGAGTTTCCTTTACTGTCGGCTAATCTCCAAATATGCATTGACTTCATTACGTTAATTACATTTTTAACTCCATCATTTCATGAGACAGTTAATCACGGCTTACACAAACTGAAGAAACACTGTGGGAAGATCTCATCTACTCTCTATTGCAAAATAGACCACACTTAGCTTCATTTAAAGAAGTCTTTAAAACACTTCTCAGATAATACCTAGCCATTACGTCTTATTGTCGCCTTGAAAACCATGGAAGCCAAATGACCATTTACGTATTCCTTGTCATTTTGGGAGACTTCCCCCAAAGAATCCCTGTGATAAAAGTAGAAGAAAGAGGGAAGTGTGATATTATACTGGCTGGTGTCTTGCTATCTAGTGTGTGAGTAGAATGTGGCTTCTTTCTCATTAACTGTTTCATTTCCCAATAACCCCAAATCAAGTACACTGCACCCATGCAGGGAGGAGAAAATGTTTGGAGAAAGGTCATGAGAACAGCTGAGCTGGGGTTTGCTCTCAGCTCTTGGTTTTCAAAGCCAAACTTTTTGTCAATTTCTTAAGAGGGTTTCTGGAAAGAGAATTCAGTCAGGGTGAACAAGAATAGATGGAGGACAGCCATGACTGCTAGTCACCCATTCGAACTATGCCTTACTGACAAAACAGAGTGTTATGACTACACATCCTAAGATACAAAATGTGAAATGAAGAAATGGAACTTGTATTTCCTCCGGGTTAAATGTGATTGATAACAATGGGACTGAAGAAGAAACAATGAATTGGCTTTCAAAGGAAAAGCAGAGGACCCTTTAGAAAACTAGAGTTGATTGGAGAAAACTCCTTTACCTGCATCTACACAGGATATCCTCAAAAATCATCTTTTGTTTCAGTTTCTGAGACTTTTTCTACTATTTGTTTGTTTTAAGGAGAATAAAAGTAAAATATAGAAGACCCAAAACTCCTATCCTTGTCTCAAAATTTTTATGTGTCTGTTTTATATAGCCTCTAAGAAGGAGACTAATTCCCAAGGTTTGAATTTTTCTCTACTATATCTCGTCAGCCTTTGTTTGGAAGGTCCTTCATCCTGTTACTATGTTAAATGTGTATTACTTCTTTGGAGGAAATCTAGAGTCGGGTCAGCTCTACTTTGTCCTCCTCTACAACTCTCTGCTCCGACCGTGGGCTTCCACTTCCACAGGATGCTCGTTTACATTGATCCTAACTTAAGTGAAATAAAAATGACCACAAGAACATATGTGGCTGAAGAATTAAACTGACTCAAGTCCAGGAGTTTGCAAATTTAGCAACTTCCATTATTTTATAGCCAAATTTTCACAAATACTCTTGGCGTCTTTTACTTCAAGCAATGCTGCATAAAATAATCACAGTAGCTCACTGGATAACAGGTTAGCTTATTACCTAGAAAATTACTATTTTTCCACATTGGCTTTGTAATTTATAATAAAAATTAATTAGAATTTTGCCTCATACCGCCACAAAAAGAAATGAAATCCATACGTATCCAGGTCCAGACCCTTTGAACATCAAAAACAAAGACTCAGATAAACACATAAAGGCTACATTACCCGTTTGGGATGTGTCCAACAACTTCTAATCCATATGTGTTTTCCATGTTGGTGCAATAGCAAGCAAATGAGGCAGCAATGATCTGTGCAGTTCCATTCAGGAACAAAAGAAAGAAAGACATAAATGTGTATGTGTGTTACTAGAGGGCTTTCAAACACCTATGATCACTTAAGGACACATATCACATGTCCCAGAATTACTATTTATTAATGAAATATTAAGAGTTAAGCCAGGAGTGGCGTTGCATGTCAGTAATCCTAGCAGACAGGATGCCAAAACAAGAGGATTTCACATTTGAGAGCAGCATGGATTATGCAGTAAGGTCCTGGAAAAATGAAAGTAAAATAAAAAATAGGGGAGAGGGATAAAGAGAAAATGGTTAAGAGGCACGCAGTGAACTTGGCTAGGAAGCATTAACTTCTGATGTCTTGGAACACAGTTCAATAAATATCCTCCATTGATAATGACTAACCATGTATTTTAAAATCCCTAGTAAGAAAATGCAAAATAACCAAGACAATGGATATGCCAATGATTCTGATCCAATAATTAAACTGTAAACACAGTGTCTCAGTGAGCTAATTAGTATTACAGTTACCAATCAGGAGGCAAGTACAATTCTAAAATATACTCTTAAACTCAGGTGCCCTTCTCAGTTTTCAGGGTACAGTATGTACAATCTCACGGTTTTTTCCAACATTCTGCTTAGTACTCACCCAATTATGTCCAATTTTGAAGGCACAAAAGACACAAAATGTAGTGGTGTGTGTGTGTGTGTGTGTGTGTGTGTGTGTGTGTGTGCATGTGTGAAGCACTGCATTTCAACCTACTTTCCTCTCATGACATGCAGAGGTCTCTCTCTGTTAGTAACAAATACTGATCTGATCTATAGCCTCCTTGATTTTTTTTTTAAATTTGAGGTTTTATCTCTTCCATGAAGTAAAACATACTAGTTACTAGTCTGCTGGGACAAATGACTTTCAGATAGGCCTCAAGGAGGCTCTGATATCTTACTTTGATATTATTGAGATAGTCAAGCAAGGTCACTTGTTCAGTCTATAGTCATAGTCAGTATGTCTACATGAGTGTGTGCGTGTGTTACATGTGTGCATACATGTTTGCCTCTGTGGCGTCACATGTTTGCATGTGTGAAACACACATGGATTCCTGTGCATGTAGAGGACCAAAGTTGATGGTTTTTGCATTTCCTCCTTATTCACTGAGATAGGGTCTATCAGTCAAGCCCAGAGCTCCTCTACATGGCTAGTCTGGATTGTCAGTTTGTCCTGGGGATCCCCTATTACCACCTTCCAGGGCTGAAAATGCAGGCAGTCTGCCTTGCTTGAGTGACCTTTATAGGAGTCCCGTATATGGGAACTCTAGTCTTCACACTTACACACTTGACCAGTGAGCTATCTCCTCTGCCCCAAAGTCGTCTTTAAGCAGATACCAGAGCTAGGTCAGCCCTTGAGAATCACCCACCCATTTTCACTTTCTTTCATCCACTGGTGTTTTTAGTAGCTACGGGATTTCAAGGTTGTCTGACCTGAGGTCCCTTCTGACAGTGTGTGGATTTCTGCTCCCTGAGAACACAGGCTGAGCCTTTCAGGTAGAGATCTTAGGTTGACTTGAAGAGATGCTGATTAACATAGTTTATGTCAGTTATTCTGACCTATTATGAGATACTTTCATGACCCACTGTGTTTAGCTGTGATCAAATTATATTTGAGATCCTAAATACAAAAGTCTACGAACACTATTAAATTTGGCTACTATAATAATAACCATTGGGAAAAAGTAAAAACTAGTTTTATCACCTAAAATGAGACTTAAGAAATATTCTGTGGACAAATACAAATGAAACAATATAAACAGTTTTTAATTATTCATATTCTTAAAATGAATGCATCAGTCATATATTTAAAGTCCAAATTCCCCACAATCATTGCCATAAAAAAAAGTATAACAAAATTACATGATTAAAGAAGGAACATCTAACAATCAAAGCTCAATAATACATAGCAAATTTTGTAGTTATGTTCCCAACTATGTCTTTGGTTACAAGTCTTTAAAACATCAAATGAACTTAAAAAGCAAAACACTATTTTGGATTTAACAAAGAAAAGGCAAGAATAAGCTATACAAATATCAATGTGATATAATAGTAATCTTTATGTTCCTGAGATGGTCACTGAGACAGCATCTGCTTCCTCTCTGTATTTCTCTAACATGATTCAGCTTTTTCATCAGTTCCTCTTTAGTACTTTGATTTGGGATTCCCCTCTGTATTCTGTGATTACCATTGATTAATAAAGAACTTCTCTGAGCCTATGGATGGCAGAACAGAACTAGGTGGGGAAAGCTAGGCTGAATGCTGCGAGAAAGAAGGCAAAGTCAGAGAGAAGCCATGGAGCCACCATCAGAGACAGACATGCTGAAACTTTGCTGGTAAGCCACACCCACATGGCGATACACAGATTAATAGAGATGGGTTAGTTTATGATGTAAGAGTTAGCCATAAATATGCTTAAGCAAAACAGTATTGCAAATAATATAGTTTCTGTGTGGTTATTTCTGGTCTGGGCAACCAGGAACAAAAAGTGACCTTATACAACAGCATTTTGTCAATATTATAGGTGTATATAAGGTCACTGCTCTTCACCGTGGTCAGGAAGGGATTCTGCTCCGGATGTTAAAGATAGTTCTAATCTGCCCTCCTCCAACTGTCATGTCCCCACAAACTGGAAGCTTTATAAGAAAGAAGAAGAGCTGCTCAACTCAAACTCTACCCTTGTTTCTCCTCTATCCTAGATAGATACTCAAGTGTCTATCATTTCCTGCGTATGGAGCACCTAGCCTGGCTGCAGTGGATCTTCCCTAACCCTTACCACAGTGACCCAGGGAAGACCAAGGGGGCAGTGGTGATAGAGTGGACATGTCCACAATTTGACACTAGCTCAGGGATATGTACGTGTGTACAGGATACCTTATGAGTAGGATGAAGCTGGGGGTGGGGACAGAGCAAGCCTATGTGTCTCCTCATGCTGCCACATTCTCCCAGACTCGCAGGAGCAGAATTCTCTATCACAACCTGGTTTCCAAGGTCATTACTTAGTAATAAAGGTTAAAACAAAAGAAAAACCACAACCTTCTTTCTTTGACATTTTGTTCTGTGACTTTTAAGTACTTGGGCTTGCACTGGTGCCTTCACCAAGAGTCTTGAAAGTCCATGTCACCTCAAGAATATCTGCCATTTTAGAATGATCCTTACAAGTTTTCTAGAGAGTGCTGATTGCTTTATGACCAGATTAGGGGCCTGTTTCCCTACATTATTTTCAAATTTTGGTTTTATAAAACATTTAATACAGCTTTTTAAGATGCAATAGGTATTTCTTAACCTCTCCAGAACTTTGAGGTAAGATGGCATGCATCTTGCCCTAAAAATTTCAATCAATGAAGTTATTTATATACTATTTGTAATATACATGAAAATCCAAGGACTATTTAAAATTCTTTAATGTAAACTGTGGTCACGTCAATGTGATATTTCATTAATTGCTCCCAGGAGAAGCTCTTAAAACTTCAGTCTTTAGAAGCAAGATATGATGTATTTTTCCAGTCAAAAACATATTTTAAAGTGCCAGTCTGGGCCAACAAAAATTCTGAGCATCTTTTCAGACAGATAAAATGAGTTCAGTAACAGGAAAATCAACACACTTCCCAATCAGCATTTTCTAGATAACAGTTCTACGTGTGCCACAGAAGATTCAAGGCAATAGCGTAGAATATCGTATTTTATTGTTTTACATAAGATCATAGCCAATATCATTTGAGACTCATTCTTACACATGTCTCTTATGAAATCTCAGGCGATATGTCCTCTTATTTTTATAAAAAATTAAAAGCATATGAGAAATGCTGTATAAATTGAAAACATATGCCCTTCCTTTTTAAAATTATTGACTCAAAATGTTTCTTATGTTAATGTATATCCATGCAAATTAGTCTTTCATTAATGAGACGCAGGAGTGGCTGTGGGTTACTATTGAAAATATAGCACGCATCTGCAGGTTTACTCCCTCCCCCCTGCAAAAACACTCGAGTGTTATTGATTGCATACTTACTAAAACTAAGTCGACAGGAAGAACAACTTTAATTTTCCTCTTAAACTGTTCATTGAGCTCTTTAACGAGGACAAGGACAGCAACGCTCAGCAGGGATAAGAGCAGCGCCTCCAGCTGCACAGACTTGATGTTCTCGAAAACATAGGCATAAATCTACAGCAACGAGAAAGGAGCAAAATCAGAGTTGCCCACAATACACCAGAATGCAAATATGGCCCTAAGTAAACTCCATGGTGCTTTATTTAAAAGTCCTAATGCCCGGAGGATGCAAAGGTAGGAAGAAGGAGAAGGGCTAGAAGGGGAAAAGCCATATTTTCATGCATAAATTTCTTTGTTCTTGGTTCTTCCTTCCAACTCAGGTCAGTCTCTTCCTACACATGACATTATTAAGGAGAACGATGCTCCTGGCTCCTTCCTTGACACGTGAATGGGCAAAGAGGCACCCACCTTTCGAGTCCGACCACCCTTCTAAGTTTAACAGAACACACACATACAGCATACACACGTGTCAAGTGTGTGTGTTCCTGTCCAACTGAACAGGCTACAGATAGGAGGAGGTGGAAGAAAAGCCTGTGGAAGTGTTTTAGATCAAGGTCACATTTACAATACTCAGAGCATAGGCTATAAGGAAAGCAACGCATGATTTCTGGAAATGTATGCTCAAGAAACTACTACAGGACTGGGGAGATGGCTCTGACGACGGAATCCAACCTTTGGCCTACATAAACATTTGATGTTAAGCAACCTAATTTGAAAATGGTATTTTAAATTTGACTTTGCATGTACACAGACTAATGTTTATCTTCTACCTTCTTGGACATACCTCTAAATTGTACACATTGAGCATGGTCACTAACTTTCTAATAATTCTGACAAAGAAAATGTATTAAAGCTTCACTTGGAGAAACAACTCGGGTAATGCAGGTTGTCCGAACTCTAACTCACAGATGAAGCCATAATAATACTAATGATAATCATAATATTAATGATGACAACCACAAACCATCCACTGTGAAATCAGATACATTTAGAAATACATCATAGAACATGGAGCAGGTAGTTTTGCTTCTTACTGCTCAACACGGCTTCATAAGAAACAGATCATGCTTTTCCTGTCACTACACACTGTGGATGAAAATCGTTCGCAGCGCCCCTAGGAGTGACAGAAACCCAGTCAGGAGGCTGTAGAGATGGCTCCGTGAGTAAGAGCATTCATATTCCTGCAGAGGTTTGATCCCCAGCACCCACCTGGCAGCTGGCAACTGGCAACTTCAGTTTCAGGGGGATCCAGTGCCCTCTGCTGGCCACTACAGACACTGCAGGTACATGGTGCACAGATAAACACTCATACAAAACGCCCATGAACATAAAATCAAAATTGAACTAAATCAGTTTTTTAAATTTATTAAGAAATATAGTTTTCCTCAATATTACATATCTCAATGAGGATGGGCATAAACAGAGTGTCAAGAAATTCTCTCAAAATACATGTCTCTGTCCAGTGGTTTGAGGGTAATTGAGAATAATGCTGAGACTTTTCATCCAAGAGCCAATCATTCAAATGTCTTAAAGCCCTGCATTATTCCTCATGCATTTCCCCCAGGAGATTTAAAGTATGCCATGACAATGAGTCCCCCAATCCATACCAGATTGTTATGTGATGCGTACTTCGAGAACATGTGTTTGCAGTCATACAAATGACCACCCCAGAATGAGAGGAATGAGAGCCCCCCTTGGGGATTCTATTGTCTGTCTGGATTAAACTACAGCTCGTCAAACAAAGTATGTCTCACAAGATGCTGCAGAAAAGCATGGGATGGCTGGACAAGGACTCATTAAAATAAGAACACAGACATGAAGAGCATAATAGGAGAACAGGCTGGGAGGAGTCCTAACGACTGTCATGTGGACCCACCGAGAGAAGTCACCAGCTACATCAGCTTATGGGATATGGGTGACACATGCAGAGCTGCAGAGCTGGAGGCAAGGACAAACACGAGCGTTTCTATATGATCACTTAGTGCTCTGGGTATCCTAAGCACACGCTAAACATCTTTAAACACTAGTCCAGTTGTCTTGGCATGCCAGGACACACTCATTAGACTGTGGTCATCATTGACTCCTCAGAGTTCAGAGAAGCAACAGCAATGACGTACAGATGCATAGCCAAGTTTATAGAATTGCCTGATTAACTTAATAAAAATGCTCGGAGCTTCTGGAACTATAATCCTAGTTTGTTATAGGACATACATGAAAATCCATATATACATAAACAAACCATTTTGAGACAGTTCAAAGGATTAAAATTCATATACATTGCTACATTTAATTTAAATAGATGTCCTGTTTTTATGAAATACTACATAGGTACTTTTACACATACAAACACACGTGTTTTTAGCCGAGTTGGCCATTTTTTGTTTGTCTATTTTTTCAGTGATGGATTCTCAACTCCTTGAAAAGTATTTGAAAGAAGGTAACGCTGTTGAGCGAACTAACGTTCTGTTCTGATATGGCAAAAGCAAAACTTAGTCTCTCAATGGAACATAAGACTCTGGAAGAGGAAAGGCCGGATTTATATCAATGCCTTTGCTTCTCACTGTGGAAACTTGGGCTAAGCCCCTGAGGTGGGTCTGTAGCGGTAGCTGCATCCACTCGTGCTTACTGAGGCTCTGGTTTGTGGGAAGCAATGTGATAAATGCTACAGCCACCAACATAGAAAATTCCAAGGAACCTATCTTTGGTGTGGTCAGTCTGATCTAAATGATCAGATGTTTAGTATTAAATTTTCTAAGAATGAATCAAAATCGAAGGCAGAAAAGGCTCACAGTATTCGTTAACTAAAAACGTCAAAGGCCTCCCTGAAGTCACCCCCATTCAGCTTTTTTTCTCTGCACAGTAGTGACCGAGGATCTAAGACCCAGCATAGGGACATACTCATGCAGGGAGAGAATTCCAGGATGTCCACTTACAAAGCTCGTGACACAAAACAAAAATCTCACATGCTTAGAAAATATTAACAGGTGTTAAATACATAATGGACTGTTTCTTCAAGCCTCAGCTAACTAGAAACACCTGTCACCCGAAGGAATCTCCTTTCCTAGAACCCTGGTTACTACAAAAAAATATAGAAGAGGAAAAGTTAGTTAAAAAGTCTTAAAGTGTGAGAACAACATTGATAATAACTCTCCATTGGTAATTCTGAACAACCTACAAAAGGACCCCCAAAAACACTTAAATACATAATTTCCATGCAAAATGAAGCACATAAACCCTTCAGTATTATTTATTATGCATGTGTCATCTCTGTACTCAAAATCTGTCATGAACAAGGTTGCACTGCACTGGGAAAACAGGAGTATCAGTAAAACCAGAAAGTTCTGCTAAACGTCAGGATTCTATTTGAAGAGCAGGTATAAAGTATTAACTGTCAATCTGTTGGTCTTAATTTTAAATATATGATTTTGAGTTAGTCATCAGCCACAAGGCTAGGACTGTTTCCAGAGGGGGAAATGCTAACTTTAACACACGCTCATTCGTGTGCAGACTTTTGTCAGAACGCATGTGACCTGATCCGTGCACAAACATGTCTGAAAATACAGATGTTTCATATATTTTAGGAAGAATGTCTTCTGAAGAAGGACCCACTGAACTGCTGTGATCATGTGACTGCCATGGTCTCGCAATGGATAGAGTTTGCTGAAGGGTCTGTCCAGCTGAACACTGCTGCAGCTGGTAATAGTCGCACATCTGCAGGCTACATCTCCTTGGCGGAGTGCAGGAGTGAAGAAAAGATTCACACAATTTCTGACTTTCACTTAGACGTGTTCTAAGAAAAGAACTCTTCTGTCTGCTCTGCCAT
>JAQHUG010000131.1:2498124-2521215 GCA_028555095.1 Dicrostonyx torquatus
ACGCTGGCCTTGAACTCACAGAGATCTGCCTGCCTCTGCCTCCCGAGTGCTGGGATTAAAGGCATGCGCCACCACCGCCCAGCTCTAGTAGTTTTTTTAATCAAGGATGAATTCTACTTTCCCATCATTTCATGGAGGTCAGAACAATATCTCTAGATTGTTGCATTCTTACTTAAAGCAGCAATCATGTCATTGGTGCATTTACTCAGGAGCCTCAGCTGCCCCCACATGACCCGCCACCACAGCTGTTTCTCACCTGATGATATTTGACTCCAAGCTCCTGGTAAGTCCACAAATCCCCAAAGCCTATCTTTCATCATTCTCCAACAAATGTTTAAACAAGTTTCCCTGCTTCGAAGATTTGGATGTCTCCTATCAGCTTTGCCTACATACCATTACACTATTAAATAAATACTTCAAGATCAGTACTGATAAGCTTCTTATAATTCCTTCCTGCAAAGCAGTGAACACAAATACCAAAAGAAAAGAGAGAAATATTGAGTATCAGTCTCAGGTTACATTGTCATTAGTACAAACAAAGCATCAAAAAGGACAGAAAAACAACATTCTATACATTTTTACATAGATTTCCAATCAACAATTGTATCTCATGCTGGGATAAATCCATTCGCTCTTGCTTCAAGGGAAAAATGAAGTCTCAAACCAGAATGGGACGCATGGTATGTCAAGCAGCTAGAAACAACATGGGCACACAAAATTCTCTTGAACCAAACATTCAGCCAAGCATACCACGGCCCACATGGCACTCAGCCATCCCTTGTTTAGAAAAATAAGCTTAATTTGAATTACTTGAGCACTGGGTTTGCGGTGGGGCATTTTTCAGTGAACTGTGGGGGATGGAAGGCACTTAGCCCAAGATGGTTGAGTTGCAAAAATATTTGCTCTCTGATTTAGAATTCGAAAGTAACCTTGACTGTAAATCTCATGTGTTATTCCTGCACTACAGATTAAATCAGGCTGAGAATGAACACTCTGTTTCCCTTTCAACTTGTTGTCTTTTTTTTTCCCTTTTGCTATATTGGCATTCATGCAACCCACAACAGAAATGTCATAATGTCTGCAGAGAAAATGGGGCCCTTCATAAGCCACCAAAGTGTATTCTTGATTTGGAGTCCCAGAGGGCCTTTATCTTTAACGTAGATTTGTTCTCCAAGTATAAACTTCATTTGTACATACTTAGTTGTGATCTCATTCTCTATAAAAGAAAATGTTTCCTTGGCTCTGAATTCCCTCTGACGTTTCCATTCCACTTTCTTAGCATTCTTGGTTTCTGCTTTTGCAATCTGTGGACAGCAAACCAGTGAAGCGTTGTACTTGTATTTCGGGGTATGGATACACACAAAACTGACTTCCATTTTAAAGTCTGAATTTCTAAAGGTAGAAGTAAAAATTCCCAAGAAGAGTCACTGGAAATGTTGCCAAGTTTGCCTTCTCTCCTGAGTTCAGTGCACAGAACTGTGCATAATCGTTTAGAGCAGTGTTCACGTGAAGCCAGGCCAGTGAGATGAACTTTGCCAAGTTTCTCATAGGCTCAGTGCTGGCACCTTCTCAAGGGAATCCACATGTGCAAAGATGAACGAAGAATTTCTGTCGTTTTTATTATGCCCTTTGGGGGAAACACCCTTCCTAGTAAGATATACTTCATTATCTCTCGGTTTTTAAAAAGCATTTTTCATTCGAGAGAATTAAAGCTTTCTGTTCTATGTTTGGAGAACCAGCTCACTAACATAGGAGTCAAACGCCTGGCTCTGCAGAAGATGAACACAGAGCATTTTCACTGTTGAGCCTGCGCTCCAAGACAGAGTGACCCTTCTAACATGACTATTTCTGCTTAACCCTAAATATATCAAAGGACAGCACATAATTTACTAAGTGGCATTATCATTGCCAGAGATTTGGGACAAAATTAGTGGAAAATTGTAAATAAAATTTAAAATACAGATGCGCTCAAGTCTCGTGATGAGCTCTTAATAAAAGCAGAAATATTTCTTTTTTTCTTTTTTCTTTTTTTTTTGGTTTTTTCGAGACACGGTTTCTCTGTAGCTTTGGAGCCTGTCCTGGAACTAGCTCTTGTAGACCAGGCTGGTCTCGAACTCACAGAGATCCGCCTGCCTCTGCCTCCTGAGTGCTGGGATTAAAGGCGTGCGCCACCACCACCTAGCGAAATATTTACTTTCAAAGTGTGTAAGTTTCAGTTCATTGTGACTTTTGAGCTGCAAAGAGACCTGTGAGTTTATTTTATTGTTTCATTTTGTGCATCTGACTGAAAGTCTTTTAGGGAGAAGAAGCATTGTTATTGATTAATTAATCAGAAGTGTGAAGAATCTAGACTTTTATATCTATTCATCACCAGTAAGAAGACAGTGGTTGGCCCTTACTGAGTAGCTATGTTCCAGGCTTTTTTTTAATGAACCCCCAAGAGTATAATTGTCATCAGTTAACAAAACTGGCAGTCAGATCATTTGTCCAGTCCCTAGTTGAACCTATGGTCTGATTCTGAGTTTCTTAAATTCTAACATCCAAACCCCATTGTCACTTCTATGAGAAAAAAAAAACCAACACATTAATTAGTTACCTGGTCCTAATAAAGTCACAGAAACTAAAAGTTAACTCAGAACATAAGTTAATTTTTTTACCCTTCAAATAACTGGAGAATGGATTGCAATGTCCTTCAAAGTCTTTACAAAATAGCTATGTTTATTCAAGAAAGAACATTTTCTAAGAAGTAAATATAGATAGAAATTTGAACAAAGAGAAAGGCAGCGTTAGGCATGAAGGAAATAAGGAAGAGAAATGAAAAGTGGATAAATAAGACCTAATTGCATCAATTCTTTTTATAACTATGAGGCTGTGATGGCTGATCAGGGCTGTTAACTTGACTGCTCCCATCTGGAATCAGTAACCCAAGCAGCTGGGCATACCTGTGAAGGATTGTCATGATTGGATTACTTGGGGGAGAAAAGACCCCCATTAAATGTGGTCACACCTTCTGGTTGCATCCGCCAGCCTAGCATGGCCATGGCTTGAATACAGCTTGGTAGCTGGAAAGCTAGCAACTTAGAAAGACAAAAGGTGAAAGGCTTGGCTCCGGCCTTCCTTTTTACATGTAGATTGCCCAGGAAGGAGTTGCTGGCTCCAAAGCTGGTGAGATATGCAAATGTATGGATGAAAGGTGTGGTGTCCCTGGAAAAGGAATGTGAATAAAGAATTCCTGAGGGCGGAGGAGCAATTCAGGTTTGGGCAGAGCTTGGGGGAGAGAAATAAACGCAAGGTCATGCTGTAAAGGACAAGAAGTCCTGAGCTGCCTTTGAACGATGATGGTGTGAAAGCCTGTTTCTTCCTCGCGCCTCTGAGAACACACAGGGCAAAGCACCAGTTTCTTTGTTGGGGCAACGGTCCCCGACAGGTTGCCAGCCTATACAAAAAGGCAAGGAAGAAGGGGACGTTTGCTTTTCCCTGCTTCCCTCCACTCCTGATGCCAAGTTCATCTTTCCTGAGCTGAGGCATTCTTTCACCGGTGTAGGAGCCCTACTTCCTCAGGAGTCCAGTACAGACTGAAGACCAGCTAATATATCCAGTCTCGAGGCTTGAACAGCTTGTAAGTGATTATATTGAATCATGTGTGTGTGTGTGTGTGTGTGTGTGTGTGTGTGAGAGAGAGAGAGAGAGAGAGCGAGAGAGTCTGTATGTGTGTGTGTGTGTTGTGGTGGCTTGGAAAAAATGACCCCCAAGGGGTACATCACTACTAGGAGTTATGACTTTGTTGAAGTAGGTGTGCCCTTGTTGGAGGAACTGTGCTGCTATGGAGGTGGGCTTTCAGGTCTCCTATGCTCAAGCTATGTTCAGAGTGATGCTGTTGACTTCCTGTTGTCTAAAGAGAAAGATGTAAGAATCTCAGCTCCTCCTACTGCAGCACCACATCTGCCTGCATGCCACCATGTCCTCTCGTGGTAATAATGGGCTAAACCTCCACAATGGTAAACCACCTCAATGAGATGTTTTCCTTGATAAGAGCTGCTGTGATCGGGGTGTCTCTTCACAGCAAAAGAAACCCTGAGACATGTATATATAAATGGATTCATATTTTTATTCATTCTTTCAATGCTGTTACTCTGAAGAATCCTGACAAACACAGAAGATTTGAGAGTTATTCAAAAAGCTTCATATAATATAAGAACCCTTTAAATTCTGGGTTGTCACTCAGAGTAGCAAGCATGATTTATGAAGCTTTGCTCCCAGGAGCAGACTTGTTAGCAACTTTCACCTACAAATCAAAGAGTGGCCAGGGGTGCTTAGTTGGAATTTGTGTTGTGTGCTGTGGGACAATGGTTTTACCCTGTAAACATTTGTTTCTTGTATTTGCTTAATAAAATGCTGATTGGCCAGTAGCCAGGCAGGAAGTAGAGGTGGGGTAATGAGAACAGGAGAATTCTGGGAAGAGGATTCTGCAGTCTATAGTCATGATCCAGCCACTAAGCAAAATGTGACTGCCTGAAGGAGGGAGAAGATGACCAAAGAAGTCAGGACCACAAGGGGTTAGTCCATGCAGTGAGACAGTGTGTCTGATCTAATGGGAGCTCACCAAATCCAGCTGGACTAAGACTGAACAAGCAAGGGATCAAATTGGACCCACTGAATGTGGCTGACAATTGGGGCAGACTGAGAAGTCAATGATAATGGCACTGGTATTTGTCTCTACTGCATGTACTTTTGGGATCCTATTCTATTTGGATGCACACTTTCCTAAGCCTGGATGGAGGGGGGAGGGCCTTGGACTTCACATAGGGCAGGGTACCCTGTCCTTTCTTAGGACTGGAGGGGGAAGGAAGGCGGGTGAGTGGGGGAGCAGGAGGGAAGTGGGAGGAAAAGAAGAAGTGGAAATTTTGATTGGCATTATTTATAAAGTAATAAAAAATTATCAGAGAAAAAAACAAATGACAGTGTACATGGAGGTGTTTTCTCATGTCCTCTCCATGTATACCTCACCTTCTGGTGTCACAATCTGTGTGAAATATCAGGTGAGGCATTTGATTTGCAAAAGTCCTCTCTTCAAGGCCAGTATAAAAATCTTTCTTTTCTCCAAAGCACATGGATTTCTACTCTTCCCAGGGCCCATAACATTGATAGATTATTCATAGTTAACTTTCTTTCCCTTTTCCTATATCATGCCTGCATATCAAAAATAACTTATAAAACTTATTTAGACAATAATATAGATCCAATAAATTGATTGGCTATTAATTGAAAAAAAAAAAAAAGAAGTGACTGCCTCTTGGAAAAAGGTACCGAGCCACATGGCTAACATGGACAAGGATAATGGGCTAATATAGGTTATAAGAGTTAATAAGAAGCCTGAACTACTGGGCCAGTTTATAACTAATGTAGACCTCTGTGTATTTCTTTGGGGATGAACCTCTGTAGGACCAGGTGGGACAGAAATCTCAACCACAGTTGTGCCAGCTTCCCGTTACTGTAACAAAGATGTGATACAGTCAACTGATGGATAAAAAAGGATTCTCCCAGCTAATAGTTTCAGAGGTTTCAGTCTATGTTCATTTAGCCCTTTGCTTACCAATCTGTAGCCAAGGCAACAAGTTATGGCAGTGGGCAAAGCTGCTTGTTTTGTGGTCTGGGAGAAAAAGAGAAACTGGGCCTCTCTCACAAGGCCCTGCTTTTTAAAGATGCGACTACTTTCTATAAGATTGTGGAACAAGCCTTTATGTTAAATCTAGCCCTTCAGACACGTTCCACACTCAAACTGCAGCAATGCCTATCACTCAGAACAATTGGAAATCCTTCCTATCACCCAAGAGAGCAACATAAACACTGTACCACTTCATGGGTGTGATTTAAACCATCTGCTAAAAGTGCTCCACTGAGGAGAGTACATTTCAAGTCCAGAGACACCAATGGACAGAGATGTTACAAAGTCAACTTAGATAACTGACTTTCTTTGTTGTACAGATCAGCAGCCCTATGGAAGGAAGGGAAACCACTGTTGTAAGCTTCAGGAAACACCTACTACAAACTATAACAAAAGAAGACTGTTTTCTCTCAAAATTGACAGTAAAGGTCAATGCTACTGGAATGAATTAGAAGACATATAAGCTAAACTTGACTTTTAAAAATAAAAACCAGTGTCCCAGACTATTAAGATTTGTGACAGACTCATTATGCAAGCTTATAAAATATTCTATATATTAATTTATTTGGCAATATATATCAGAGGCATGTTCTTTTTCTCTCCACAGCCTGGGTAGCTTTCAAACAGGATATAAGAATGTTGAAAATTCAGAAGGAAGCAGTGAGAAAGAAAAAAATGCAAATTTCATTCATGAATTTTTCTCCAAGTGCTCCAACCAGATGGCCAGAGCTTTGCATGATTTTGTCTTCTCTGTATTGTAACACTGAGTCAGACCTCCCAATTTAGGTACAACTTAAACAATTAGAACTAAGTTCAAATTTTCTCTCAACTGAACTATACTAAAACTCATTTTCGACTTTCCCCGTAAAATGATCCATTGTAAATGGCTTAATTTTCAACTTATACTCAGCTTACTACATTTTCTTCTTTAGACAGAATAGCACTATGCACTATAGGTTTGCTGTTAATTCACTATGTAGCTCAAGGTAGCCAGTGGCTCACTATACATTCCAGGCTGGATTCAGACTCACATTTTTCCTTCTATAGGCTCTCAAGTGCAGGGATTATTAGTTCGTGTCTTTCCTGTTTGGAATCATGACGATTTTTGATACAGAACTGTTAGCACACTGACCAGGAACAATGAACCATCAATTCCTACAAACCTAAGAGCATAGGATCCTCTGACATAGGTCAGCAAAAGTAAGATTTTTAAATGTTTTGCTCAGAACAAAACATTGCATCTTCTAGAAGCTAAGTAATGTGGATGGAAACTGTGCAGTCTCAGCACACATGTAAATCTGATGCAGTTTCTGTGTGAGATCTTATAAAAGATCTCCAAAGGCTCCAGTGTCTGATCTAGATAAGATGTAGTGACCTACAGTTTACCTCACAAGAAAACAAAATACGAGGAAGGCAGTCATATACATAATACTTCAGGGGGCATGTCCACACAGTAACAAACGGGGGAGGAGGGAATGCCATTCCCAAGTCAGGGTGGCCTTTCTTTGTTTTTAAACACACTTCTGAAAACAAAGGGAATCATCTACATGCACAGATATGACCAAACAGAGCCCAGTATTATCCCACATACATTTTCTCCTCTGCCCATGTACAGATTAACACACCATTCCCAGGCAGGTCACAGCAGAATCTCCTCCAGTTTTGTTCTGTCCTGTAGGCTGGGCGTCACCGAAGGTCTTAATTCTCAGCCAGTCATCTGATGGCTTACAGCTACTTTAGTCTGTTTTTGTTTGAGTTGGGAGCATGGAATTAGGTTGCTTCCAGGCGCAGTTCCAATTTTCTTGTTTTGATTTTAAGCTTTCTTGCAATGAATGAATCACTGAGCCCGGATATTACCTAAGCAGCAAAACTTCAGAACCAACTTGCAGCCCCATGCCGCCAATACTGTCTTGGTTACTACTTTACCTCTGAAGCAGATAAAGGGACATTAATACAACTGAGAATTTTTTTCAAAAATCAAGTTGATAATTTTTAAATTTCATAACATTTACTCCAGCTTGTGTTTATTTGTGCGTGTGTTTGGTCATTTCTGCCTGGCATATTAAAAGTAGAGCTTCAGGAGGGCAAGGACTCAGACCCTGTTCTTAGGAGGCTGGGCACGTGTCCCAGACACTACATGTGCACAGCGCCATGAGGGAGAATTTCCGCACACCTCCCTCATTCTCGCACTTACAAAACAGTGCTTTTATTACTCTGAGAATTCCATAGATGCATGCATTGTACTTAGAATCTTTTTTCCTTTTATTTTTGACATTATACTATAATTACTACATTTCTCCTTCTTCTGTCTTCCTATGTCCCAGCTCTCCTACTTCCTGACATCTGCCCAAAGGACTTGAGAGCCCACTCAACAGATATTGGTACCTTTTAAAAACAGCAACAGCCAGATTTTGCAATAATAAAGTTGAAGTAAAATATCAATATGTAGAAATTCCCAGATAGAAATTTGGTAAAAACATTAAATCATTTTGATAGACTGGTTCTACAACTTGAAGTGCATATTACATAAACAACTATGGGGCCTAGGAGATAGTTCTGGAGTTAAAGTGTTTCCCATGCAAGCATGAAGCGTGACATTCAGATCCCCAAACAGTGTAACTGCCAGGTAGGCAGGGAGCCTGCCTGTCATTTCAATGCTCAGACGACAGAGGAGGATTTTCAGAGCAAACTGAATAGCTAAATTAGCCATGGCCATGAGCACGGGCTCAGTGGGACACCCTGTACAAATGAATAAAGTAGAGAAAAAGGGGGAAACTCGTGAAGCCAGCCTCAGTCTCCACATACGTGCCCCCACACATGTGCCCACATACATGAGAACACACATACACACGAGGAAAAGGAAGAAAAAGTCAACAATGTCATGCAGCTAACAATATGCAAATGAAGTGAATTCCTGCTACAGAATGGAAAAATGAGCTGCGCTAGCAACAAACTCCACAACAGAAGAGAGCCCAAGAAGTTATGCGCCTCCATATATCCTGTCAGTATGCGGACAATTAGTGTCAAGGTTAAGGTGGACACAACTCCTGCTATAACACGTTAATATTACTGAGCATAAAATGAAGAAAAGACTTTTGCTGTGAAGTTCATTACTTGAATGTGTTGTTGCCGTAATAAAATTCACACTGAGTGCAAAGTCCTGAGCACTTATGGGCTTTAAGTCTCCAAAGAAGGCAGAAGCAATGGAATGCTATTGCGGAAATATGCTGAAATGGGCCAGTCATTCGTCTCTCAAGTTCAATCGGCTTTTAAGAGCTGATTGTCTGCTACCGGGCTCCAGTCAGCAATACCAGCCACACCTCTGTCTTGATCCCTACTGGAGTTCACAATTCTGCAAGAATGTGATAGAGTGTGCTGTTGTTAGCAGATCAAAAGCTGGGTGGATGGATGTCATTAGAACTTGGCAGTAGATCTGACTCTCACCAGCCTACTTGTACTGTTAATTCACTATAAGAAATGAGTACCAAAATAAGTAGATTGTACTCATTAAACTAGTTTCATATAATCATATTTAAAACATCCTTTTTTAACTCAGTACTGAAATAGGCTAAATTCAATTTTGTGAAACATGTACTCAAATCACACAAACAGAGACACTTAAGAAAACTTACATAAAAGAATCCCAGTGGTCCAGATATGTATGGCATTTTTATTCCCAAGAGATACTTGACTTGTGACGTGACAACATGGGTGGCGGCCCCGGTGGTCATCGCGCTGATCACAGGCTCCGTAACTAGGAATGTGGCACTGCCCAGCTGCAGCACAAACATAACCATCTGAAAGGACAGAGGAGAGTTGACTGTCACATTCAGGTGACATCCTCATAGTTCCTAAAGAGGTGAATGCTAGACACATTTTTGCTTATAGATGCATAGTGAATTGGGAAATGAGTTTCTTTAAGTTGATGTATTCAGTATTTGTGTTTTTTTTTAGAATATTACAAGGTTTAATAGTATCCTAAATTTTACTTAGTACAGTATACATGGTTTCATCAAAATTAACCCAACGATTTTCTCTCTGAATGTTGACCATTCTTTTTCTCTTCCTTATTGTGCTGCTGGGAATCCAGTCATCAGATTTGACCAGGCTTCTGTGTTAATTCCTACTGGAGTTCACAATACTGAAAAAAATCCAATAAAACAAATTGTTGTTTAATTGTGCTGCAAAATTAGAAAACGATTTCCTTTAAAGGCAAAGAGAAAGATATACTAGAACCAACACGTGGATTTCTGTGGGAGAAAAATCAAATTTGCATTAACATACAAAATTTTCAAAGTATCATAAAGAATCATGATTCACTACTTTATACCCAATAAATGTATAACTTCAAAGGTACTGAGAAAAGAACTTCTTACCTGGGCTTCTGAAAAGCCTGATAAGATATCCTGGGCAACCACTCTAAAGGCTAATGCTTCCTAAGAAGACAGCAGATTTGTCTGCAGGTAGGAATATGGGTAGGGACAGATGATACAGATAGAGATGAGAATACAGACAGGCAGGGAATACAGACAGAGATGTGAATAGAGATGGAAATACAGATAGAGACAGTGTCTTAGTTAGGATTTCTATTGCTGTGGAGAGACACCATTACCCTGGAAACTCTTATAAAGGAAAACATTTAACTGGGAGGCAGGCAGATTATAGTTTCAGAGGTTTAGTCCATTATCATCATGGGAGGACATAGTGGCATGCAGACAGACATGGTGCTGAAGCTAAAAAGCCTAAATCTTGATCAGCAGGCAACAGCAAGTGGTCTGAGACACTGAGCATGGCTTGCGCATAGATGAGACCTCAGAGCCCACCCCCGCAGTGACATACTTCCTCCAACAACACCATACCTACCCCAACAATGCTACACCTCCTCATACCGCCACTGTCTATGAGCATATGGGGGCCAATTACATTCAAACCACCACAGATGGGGAATACAGGGAGAGAAAGAGAGAATAGAGATGGAGATGGAGAATAGGGATGTGTGAAAAGAAGCAGGACTTTATAGAAATCACTATAAACACAGTTTCCTTAAACACCTTCTTATGACTGCCAGCATTGCTGTGGGACAATGGTTTTACCCTGCAAACATCTGTTTCTTGTATTTGTTTAATAAAATGCTGACTGGCCAGTAGTCAGGCAAGAAGTATAGGTGGAACAGGAAGTAGAGGTAGGGCAATGAGAACAGGAGAATTCTGGGAAGAGGATTCTGCAGTCTGCAGTCGTGATCTAGACAGAGAGCAAGCAAGATGTGACTGTCTCGCCACAAAAAGTACCAAGACACATAGCTAACTCAGAGAAGAATGGGCTAATATAAGTTATAAGAGTTAATAAGAAGCTAATGGGCCAATCAGTTTATAACTAATGTAGACCTCTGTGCAATTTCTTTGGGACTTCACGACTGCAGGAACCCAGCAGGACAAAAACCTCAGACAACACATCATCATCTTCCATTTCAAAATGTGCTCATAAGGCAAAAACATGCTCCTGCCATTTCTAATATTGTATCTTTAGCCAGAGGAAATAGTAAGGGGGCTTTAAGAAGTTCCTTGACCATTTAAACTCAGTCACAAAATCAGTAAAAAGTAACATTAGTTCAAAAGTAGCACTACCTTATATTTGTGAGTATCCCTTCCAGGACAGAGAAACAAGTATTGGTTTAATAATAGAACCTAGGTCAAGTCTTAAAATTCCTGTTTGAAAATGAAATTAAGAAAAAAACCAGACAGAAAAATAGCAGAGAAATTTCCTGCAATCAAAAGGTTAACAGTGAGACTTAGAAGTTCAAACTGTTATCTGCTCCCACCAGAACATGAATTGCAAAATGTGTGACATCTATATTGTGACAGCATCGCAATTCACTTTCGGCTGCCAGCGATAATGCTCTCATATTAAGTGGAGTTTCCTGGGCAGAAGCTGGAACATTAGCTTTATGATCCTCTTTTCTCCCACTTCCTACATATGTGGCTGTAGAAAATCTATTGCAGTTCTTTGAACTGAATCATCATTCGTAAGTTATTAGAATGGTGTGCGTGCCCTGTTCATCTTTTCGGGCTGTGGCAAGGTACATATAAAATGATACATGATAACGCTTTGAAACCTGTAAATCATGCAGGGTGGGTAATACAGAAAGATGCCAAGGGGTATTTTACATATCTGCTCTGCACAGAGAACAAGCAATTGGTTTTGAAGACGCAGATATGGCCACATCATATTTTTCAACTCTGGAAGCTTTGATAGGATGTGAGTGCAGAAAGGGTTGTGTTGGAATTCTTGTGGCTTAGCAGCCACCTTTCATTCAATATTTGACAAGAGAAGAGTGAGAGGCATCAAGACAGAAATGAGGCCAATTCCACTGCCAACACAGGAGGAGAAGGCTATGGCTTCTGTTACTTTACTTTGTTTAAGAAGCCTTGTGTTAGTTCGGAAAGTAGAAACAAGACCCTGTTGGAAACTCCAGTGCAACCAATCTTACATGGGCACTAAAGGAACAAAGTGATCTTTGTGGCCTCTCTTGACTCTTGACATAGTCTGTTGATTTTATTCTGAAAACACAATCTAGAAAAACACTGAACCAAGAATTCCCAAGTATCTCTATATAAGCAAGATCACAAATCCCCACTTATGGCACTAACTCTTTTAGGTCATGATGATGAAATTAGCATTTTATTAAAGTCCAAAGAACACCAGATGTGGGTCTTTATTTTATCTAAATGAATCATATATGTAGTTCACTCACTCCTTTAAAACTCTGGAAGCTATTCACATAAATAAAACGCTATGCATGCCTGGACGGTTGGGAAGTTCTTCCCTGTGTGCCTAGGAGCTAATCATTGTTTGAGAAGCAAACTCTGAGAAGGCTTTGCAGGGACCGTCAACACTTCAACTTCTGCTTTTGCTTTATATCCTAAACTACAAAGTCTCTTCAGATGGGTTCATGACTTGCTATGCCTGAGAAATCTGAAGTGGCCACTAACAGTAACTGCCTAAACCATGACCTTCCTAACAGCTTGGTCACTTCTACAACCTACACTTCCAAACTGAAAGGTCCAGAGCGACTCTAGGGTGCCATAAGAGTCCAGCCATTTCAAATGCTAAAAACATTGAACTCTACTAAGCCATGGAAATCAGAAACAAGGGCCTATTCTCTTTTAAAACACCGGAACCTCAACTATTGTAATACACTACATACCCACAGATCTATGCCTTTAAAACATCTTACCAGCAAGGGGCAAACACTGGGAACAGAGAGTTTTTGAGTGGAAGGCCAGCGTGTCCCTCAAGAACTCCTTAACACTGACCACTGGGCAGGGATTGAAAACATACAGGAGACAGTACTTTGTCTTTCCTTTTCTTTATTTTCAGGTTTTTGAAAACCTAGGTGTACTTACTGTATCTGTAGCCTTACCTTCTTAAGAGTGCCATGTGAAGGGAATCACACTATTTACTCTTACTTAAAATATAAATTGAAGATTTGTTCAGGTCTTTGAATATTTGAAGAGTTTCCACAAGCATTCTTCATAATCCAGATCAATGGCAGATACAAGGAGGAGAAGAAAGGGAAGGAGAAGATGGGCAAGGAGAGAAGCGGGGAAAGGAGAGTGCTGAAGAACTCCCTTTTCCCATCATCCAAACGGCACTAGTTTTTTCATGGAGGAGTTGATCTGGTACACAGAAATTGTGTCTACAACCTGAATGCAGCAAATCCTGGAACCCACAGGCTAGTCCAAGTTCATCTTCAGACTTAAAATGTAAAGTGGGGATTCTCAAGAATAGTTCACTTAAGGCAAAGCATTAAGGATTTTGAAGCTCTTTTTATCAAAATGTATGATTATGGTTAATCAACTCCCCCAAATAGTCATGCAACATCTAAGGAGAGCACAGATTTCATACAGTATACTGCAGCAGTTCACAACTATACCAACGTTCTAGGCTAATGCTTAAAACCTCAAACATGTATTATCAAGGTTCACTATCATGGTATTATTTGGTCATAGCTGTATAAAAACCATGCATTACATGCAAATTAAATGTATTTAAGATTCCACCTGGTCAACCCTAGATACATGCACATATGATCAACACTAAATAGACTCAGTAAGCTGTGTGTACACACATGAGCATACATACATACATACATACATGTGTGTGCATTGTACATGCATGTGCAAATAAAAATTTTAAAATTATAATTTAAAAAGAGACCATGAATTTTGGAGGAAGGTCATGGGAGGAGTTAGGGGGGCAGAAGTGGTGTAGGTGTGACGCTCATTTACAGTGGAGGAATTCAGAGAGGACTGGGCTTCATGCAGCTCAGGGCTCACTGCACTGGGAGAAGCTGGAGAACTGGGAATGGTGTAGATGCAGTGAGCGCTGTGTACACTGGGATAAGATGGAGGAGTGAAAGTGATCCAGCTACCGTGTTCGTGTACAAAGTACTCAAAGAATTTTGAAAGAAAATGAAGACAATTAAGAGTTGTGAAAGTTAAAACCAGATTATTTTGTATGGATCTTCAAATGAAGTGGAATGTCCAACACAATCTAGAAAAAGAACAAAGGTGAGAATTCACCCTTCCTAGTTTAATAACCTAGTAGAACCTATAATAATGAGACAGTATTGTACTGGCATGAAAATAAACATACAGATTCATGTAACTGAGCAGAGAATCTAGAAATAAACCTTGTGTCTACATAATCAATTATTAATAAGAATTTAAGTTTCTTTAATGGAAGAGAGACTATACCTTTTGACAAATTTAGTGAGAAGAGCTATATACAGAGGCAAAAAAAAAGACTTTGGGGCATTGGATGGCTACTTTCAGAGTGAGAAGTTACATACAAGACAAGATTAACTGTGGAGATATGTTAGAGTTGAAAATATCAGAATCAATTCTTTTATAGCTTAATTTAAACTATGAGTAGATAATATGCACTTACATGTAGATAAGATCACATATACAGGCATATACACACTTTTCTTTGCTGTCAGATGAAACAAAAGCATCCCACCAGCAACGCACACACCTCATGTCTGGGTCTTTGTTTCTCTGATTCCCTTCACTAATGAAAGGAACCACACATCCTTAAAAGAAATTCTGTGCCTACAACTGGGATGGGGTCGTACATATTAAAGCCATAGATTAACTTCTATTGTAAAAAGTAAAGAAATGCTATAGAAATAAACGTGTTAGGACACAAGACCCAGAAAACAACAAAGGAGCTTCCAATGTCCAAGGCTAGAGGAAAATATTATTGGAGGATAAAATGAGTGTCATTTTGAGTCTATGTCGATATAAAAGATTTCCTAAATATATGGGGAAGAATAGGCAGATATCTTTGCATAATCCCAAATATTTGTGCAAATTGTCCCCACACCTTAACTCCTCATTTAATATAACTCCCATTCAAAAGTAGGCTATGTGGCTGGAAAGATGGTTCAGTCAGTAAAGTGCTTGTCATCCAAACATGAAGATGAGCCCTGACCCTCAGGACTCGTGTCAGAAGCAATGTTAGGTGTGTAATCCCATCACACACATCAGAAAAGCACAGACAGGCAGATCCCTGAAGTTCACTGGCATCCAGCTTTAGGTGAAGACTGTCTCAAAAACAGGGGTGAAGGCAACTGAGGATGATCCAAAGCCCATCTCTGGTTTCCGCACACAGAGGCATGGGTGAACACATTTGCATGCTCACCCAAAACACATCTACCCACTCTCATAGAGTTTGTTTTTAAAATCTTAAAAATGAGGAGGACATGCACATTGACTTACAACAAGGAAAGCAATGAGGAAAGATGAGCAAACTGAATGCTATCCACTGAAGAAACCCAATAAACACTGTCTCAGCCAAACAGAGAACAATGATGCCTTAGTGTATTATATCTTGTTGTTAGCATGGGATTGGGGGAGAATGTCTCTTTCCCTTGTGGAAATCTCAACTAACATAAATAGTATCCTATATGAGATTCTGTTACAGTAGACATCATGTTAGACTAAAACCCAGGAAATTGAGTATCATATAGACTGTAGCTAAGAGTCATCTATCAATCTGGCTTATCAGTTGTGACAAGAATGCCATAATAATGTTAATAACAGAAGAAATTGAACAGGATATATGACAACTCCATGTAATTACTATCTTTATAACTTAAAAAAATTATCCTAAAGGAAAAGTTACATTAAATAAAAAAGAAAACNTATATTTTATATTATAAATGCTGCTTGATTACTCCCATATATATTTTATATTATAAATGCTGCTGGATTACTCCCATATATATTTTATATTATAAGTGCTGCTGGATTAATCCCATATATATTTTATATTATAAATGCTGCTGGATTAATCCCACATATATTTTAAAAATGCCTTGACTACAAAATTTAATTCAAAAGGTAAGTTACTTTGGAGAAGAGGTTTTACTTTTGCTTCCACAGTAAATGAGAAGCTGTGGATTCTTTCTGGGTTAAGGAAAAATCAGGTTTGATCAAGGAAGACCCCCTGTGAAAGCTTCAATAGGAGCACATGGCCCAGATGTCTGAGTTCTACTTTCAGAACGGCCTCAAGACTGCTGGCTGAGATAATCAAGCCTCACAGAATATTCCAGCCAGGACTTGACCATAATTCAAAAATTTTCTTTAGGTCCCCATAAGATTACCAGCGCCCCTAATCAGCAGGAAGTAGCTTGGAAAATTATGCCCACATTCCCAGAAAAATGATTATGGATGTTTGCCTTTGTTTATAATGTTTGTTTGATTAGGAAGTTGTTATTGATAATGGCCAGTAAAAAAGCTAAAAAAAATTCAATACTTTTTTTTGAATTTTTTGAGAAGGGGAGTGCTGTGGGACAATGATCTATACCCTGTCGATTGTATTTTAATAAAATTCTGATTGGGCCAGGTGGTGGTGGTGCATGTCTTTAATCCCAGCACTTGGGAGGCAGAGGTAGTTGGATCATTGTGAGTTGGAGACCAGCCTGGTCTACAAGAGCTAGTTCCAGAACAGGCTCCAAATCTACAGAGAAACCCTGTCTCAAAAAGCCAAAAAAAAAAAAAAAATGCTGATTGGCCAGTAGCCAGGCAGGAAGTAGAGGTGGGGTGAGTGAGAACGGGAGAATTCTGGGAAGAGGGAAGTTTCAGTCTGCAGTCATCACCCAGACACAGAGGAAACAAGATGTGCCTTGCCAAAAAAGGTACCAAGCCACATGGCTAACACAAACAAGAATTATGGGCTAATGTAAGTTATAAAAGTTAATAAGAAGCCTAAGATATTAGGCCAATCAGTTTATAATTAATATAGGCCTCTGTCTGATTTCTTTGGGACTTAATGACTGCAGGAACCAGGCAGGACAGAAACCTCAGTCAACACATGTCAATATAAATGACTTTCTAAATATATGGGAAAGAATAGGCAGATGTACTCTACATAATATTGTATGCAGATTGTCCCCACACCTTAATTCCCTTTTTCTACAACATCCACTCAAAAGCAAGCTACATGACAATGCATGTGGTCAATGGACTTTACAGATCTGTATTAAAATGCCAGAATGGAGCCCATTATTATGTATCATGAATATAGGCTAATAAAAACTTTGTTTACACAAAGAAAGAAAAAAGAAAACGTGACACTGGAGTCTGGAGAAAGACAGAAATATTGCAGGAAAGGTTTTGAACTGTCTGTTACACTTGAGACATTCAAGACAGAACACGATAAGAAACCATTCCAGGAAGGGAGAATACAGATGTTCCATAGTTCAGCTGGGTCATATGGAGAGGGCAGCTATGTTCGCTTAAAGGGAGCAAACCAGCTGAGAGGGAGTAGCAGAAAATTCAACAAGAAACAGTGCAGTCAGAACATGCTGTACTCTAAACGCAGTTAAAAGGGAGTTCTCGGGAACAAGTGACATCACTCTTCCATACATTTATTAAACACCTAATTTTGCCAAGGCTTGTACAGGTCTGGCTCCTACACCAGAGACTGGCTTTGGTAGGATTAATCTAATGTTAGAATGTGGAGCAAACGGCCATTTAAAAGTAGGCACAAAAGGGGTGGCCAGAGTAAGAAAGACACAGCCCAAAAACAGAAAGTCTGGATTACCCCACAGGCAAAGGCAGCACGTTTGCCAAACATAGCTTGACCTTGAGAGCCACAGAATTAACAGAAGTCCGCTGCCCTGAGAGTTCTCCTGTTAGTCACGTGGTTGAAGTTAGAGTATGCCATGGTACACTGGGTGTCAGAACTTCCCTGCCATATTAAGTGAAACAAGAGACCACGAGGCTCACAGCTAGCGGGATGCATTGCTTGACTCTTCTGCCTTCCTTTCTACTCCCGCCAAACAACAACATGGAGTCAACTGGAAAGATGGAAGTATCATGTTGCTAAGAGACGGGAGTGCACAGAGTTGAAAAGTAGCATGGTTGTATTTTGAATTTCCATCATGTATGGGAATAATTGTGAACAGAAGAAGTAGGAGAGACTCAGATGGTATATTCAATCAGAATAGATCAAATAGAATATATGACGGAATTAAAAAATTCTAAGCTTTGTTAACCTCCTTTGTTAAAAACTGTTGTACAATTTGAAAGATAAAGAATGATTTCCTGTCTTTTAGTTTAAAGGCGGGTGCAAAATAAGGCAAATCTGAAAAAAAAAAGAAAAACCAATTATTTAATTTTGGTTATTTAACATAGTGAATCCGCTAACATTTAATTGAACTTTTCCCCCTTTAATTTCTCTAACACGTGGCGATAAAGCACCAGCTGCCGGGATTAGGGAAGTAAACAGTCTATGTTTCGCAGAGGCCCACAGTGCAAATACTGTTTTCTGGTGTGAGGAAGCCTTAGAAGGAAAGGGGAGAGCAGTGCCTTATGGGAACACAGAGTGACATGAATACATCTGTCAACAGGGGAGAGAGACATTCACCAACCCGCTGAGCAACTGAGCAAGTTTGGAACCCGGATTTGCACCCACTGTACAGTGTGAGCCGGGAGCACAGGCTGTTGGAACTGTACAGGAAGTGACATATTGGAACGAGCAAGAAGAGGGCTGGGCCAGAAATTGGTGGCTTTGCTTTCCCTCTTTCCTTTCTCAGTATCAGCCTAGAAAGCTGGTCTGTGGCACCCACCTGCAGTCCCAGCACTGATCAGACCAAGGCAACACAAGCAAGTTCAGAGACAGCCTGAGCTACACAGTGAGAACTTGTCTCAAAAATAAATAAATAAGACTGTAAGCTGTGCAAGACAGGAGTTATAAGAATGCAGAGAAGTTCTACTATGCCATCGCATAGTTATAATATTCTGTATAAAAGCCTAAAGGTGGTTGGAATTCAGTAACATACTTCCCTGAGTGTGCTCGCCAGACTCGACCCGGTTTTAACAAGAGTGGGCACCGGGGCACACATTTGCAATCCGGTCCTGACCAGCCAGTCTGGTCTACCTAGCAAGTTCCAGGTCAGCAAGAGACTGTTTCACAATTCATGGCAGATGCTGACAGAGATGCAGCACTGATGTTGTCCTGGTGTCTGAGCACATACATGCATGGGCACACATGGGAACAACACGCACAGCATGCACAGAAACATAAACATTATATAAGGCACTTATCAGTATCTCTTTATGTACATACTATGGTATGTTACTCGTTTTCAGATGTCAGTGAAGCCTGAGTTTAGGAGTTTATGTGGTAATCCTAGAATACAGTAGATAGCAAAGACTGTTTTTTAACATGAAATTTTCCCTTTTATACTTTTTTGTATATTTTTTATTGATTTTTATTGAGCTCTACATTTTTCTCTGCTCCCCTCCCTGCCTCTCCCCTTCCTTTCAACACTCTCCCAAGGTCCCCATGCTCCCCCCAATTTACTCAGGAGATCTTGTCTTTTTCTACTTCCCATGTACATTAGATCCATGTATGTCTCTCTTAGGGTCCTCATTCTTGTCTAGATCTCTGGGATTGCTATTTGTAGGCTGATTTCCTTTGCTTTATGTTTAAAAAAACACTTATGAGTGAGTACATGTGATAATTGTCTTTCCTTTTATACTTTTAAGAATGTTAGAACCCTAACCTTATTTAAATAGTTAAATAGTTTATGACTTCAGTCTTTCAGGTACAAACACAGGTGGATAAATTTCAACCAAGCAGAATAATGATTTCTTGACTCAAATGGTTGTGAATAATAGAACGATATCAGAAGAGACTACATCATTATCCTCCTTTACAGAAAAAATAAAGCTGATGATTTTCAGAAAAGATTAAGTATGATACATGGAAAGGAGAGGGAAAAATCTTTTATCTTAAGTCCTTCTGTGCTCATGGGCATATTATTTCTATGCTAAGTATGATTCATGCAAAACTACAAGTAGTGGAAGACTTCCTACTTGGGTCAGCCTGAAGACTGAAGGTCATGTGTTTCTGGAAGCCACTGGTGCGATGGCACTGGGCTTCGTCACTGAACACCGCCCCCTTCTGTCACCAGTGCTTATGCAACTGTTAAACAAAGGAGCCGTATATACCTCATCCTCCAGGGCAGAACCCTTGTCCTGTGGTTGCTTCAGAAAAGTAGAGCTTGGGAAGTTGTCCAAAATTAAATGGGCAAAGGACAGTCCCAGGCCTCCAAGTTCTTGGAAAAAGAAATAGGCAAAGTGCCCGTCCTGGAGACTAATAAAAGCTCCGGGAACATCCGCGACTCTGAATGTGCAGTGGCTTTTACTGAGTGCTTGCTTTCCTACAGAAACACGTGCTGCTCCTGCATCTCAGCAGTTCCACTCTGAAGTTCACAGCTTGCTGCTGGAGTGTGTGAGCGAGTCAAGAGAAGATTCATTACTGCTACTGGCTTTTGGCTAGAAAACTTGTTTTTCTTTTTCTTGACTGTGTTTCCTCTAAAGTAATATTAATAATGAATAATTGTGCCAGTTACACAAAAGACTGTTCTTTATGAATGACAATGTGCCTCGGAGAGAGATGATACAGAGGCTGGGGATCTGAGTCAGTGTGATATGAATCCGTGTGTCTAAGAGTGTCTGCTGAACAAGCCTGCGGACCTGTGTTCAAATGCAGTACCCACATTAGAATGACAGGCATGCTCATGCACAGCGGAGCATGCGGCTACCCCTGTGCTATGGATGACAGAGCCAACAGATTCACTGGTATTCCTGGATGTCAAACTGGCTCCAGCCTCAGTGAGAAAGTCTCTCGAGAAAGTAAATCAGAGAGTGAAAGGGTAGGGCCCTTGACATGCTCCTCTGGCTTACATGTATGCACAGGCATTTGTACCTGGGCACATACATTCACACACAATGAGAAAATGGCTTAATGAATAAAGTACATACACAAACATGAGGACCAAACTTTAGATCCCCAGCACATATGTGTCAGTGGGCAAGATGGCCCACATGTAATTGCAACACATGGGAGGTAGAGAAAGGGACCCTTGGAGGAAAATGACTACCTAAATGGGCCAAGTCAGGAAGTTCTGCTATTAAGCAAAAGACCCTGCCTCAAAGAGTGGAGAAACACATGAGAATAACACACAATGTCAACCTTCAACCTCCACATGCACACAAACACATACATGTGATTATCACAAACATGCCAACACAAATGCCACACATATATTGCAAAAGGAAAACAAAGAAATGGACGATAGAAATTAGAACAAAAGCATTAATATTGTGTCAATATTGTATTGTGTATAGTAAGAAAGTAAATGAGTTCTAACAGCAATTCCTTCCAATGCCAAGAAACAATTGCAATGATCCTAGAAAATCAAAACAGAAAGTGATGCCTGGAGATGGAAGAGGGTCCATGATAGCAGTGAGTGATGTCCGGAGACGGAAGATGGACAGTAATAACTGTGAGTGATGTCCGGAGACAGAAGAGGGACAGCGATAGCAGTGAGTGATGTCCGGAGACAGAAGAGGGACAGTGATAGCAGTGAGTGATGTCCGGAGACGGAAGAGGGACAGTGATAGCAGTGAGTGATGTCTGGTGACAGAAGTGATGCCTGGAGGTGGAACTGATGTACAGAGACGGAAGCGGGTCAGTGATAGCAGTGAGTGATGCCTGGTGACGGAAGCGAGTCAGTGATTGCTATGGAATGGGGTGGAGATGCATGTAAGGAGTGAAAGGAAGTGCCTACAAATAGTCTAAAAAATGAGGTGTGTGCAATGGATTTGTGTGACAGATGCTATGATTACATTGACTATGATTTCATGGATATATATAGGTATCAAATTTTACAACACTATGATTACCACACTATATCATCTAAATATATGGAATTTAGTGTACGACAGTTACACCTCACTAGAACAGCTTTTAAAAGGCCCACAATCTAATTTACAGCACAGATGCACATCACGCTATGTTGCTGTGACTGCACGGTCATATTTTATGCAATGTAAATAAAGTAGTAAAGAGAGGATTGACACTGCTGGAATGAGTGTGAGTGAGATGCACAGAGGGGGGTGAGACACGGAGAAAGGAAAAAAGAGAGGGAGACACGGAGAAAGAGAACCGAACAGTTACAAAACACTAAGGCAAAAGTGGCCTACAGTATGAATGATTCCTGGAGTAAGAATGAATGGTCGCTCAGGTTGTTAAGATTGAAAAGATTACTTACAGAAAAACGTTAGAAGCCATCACTGCACACAGATCTGTAGCCTTCAAAATTATCAGTTGCTTTTTTTAACATTGTCTCACAATCATTCGTTGCTAAAATTTATTGTTAAAATAAATAGATAAATTAGGCAACGCAGAAATATTACAAGCAGCACTCCCTGAACATAATGCAGTTACGCTACAAACTCTCAAAACTGAAAAGCACAAAAGGCCCATTCACATAAAGAAAAACAAATCTTTTAAATAACTCTTAGCTTAAAAAGAACTGAAATCATTGAAAAATTATTTATAAAAATATATAGAAAGCAAAAGTCTAAGTTAGCACCCATGGGATATGTATGGAAAAATAAGTAAAGAAAATGCATAGCACTAAACATTTTAATCAGTCTATAAAAATATAATAAATAATTGATTTATAAGCTGAAAGTAGAAAATGAACAACAAATACTTCCCTAGTAGTCAGAGAAGAAAATAATAAATATTAAAAGCAAAAAGAGGGACAGGAAAAAAAGTCAATCTACTATTCCAAAATCCTACTTAAAAAATGAAAATATGCTTAGAAACATGACTCTCCCAAGATCATCTCTTTTCAACTACTGAGCTAAATAGTACGGCAAGTGGGAAAATGCCATCTGAGGATTTTTAAAAGTTAGATAGTAAAAATGATGTGTGCCTTAAATAAGATGCAAAGAACCCTAGAGAAAAAATGATGAGAACCTAGAGCAAAATTAATGAGAAAAATCAGAAGTATAACTAAAAAGAATGAAAGAGACAGGGGAGAGAAAGAAAGAAAG
>JAQHUG010000131.1:2525093-2585410 GCA_028555095.1 Dicrostonyx torquatus
CACCATCTGAAGCAACTGATGTCTCTGAAGTCGGCCTCTGAGGCCTCGCCTGTCTGCTCTCTGCAGCTGAGAACATGTCTAATTTACACCGTCTGGCAATTGGGTCAATCATGATTGCTTCAGGAAACTTAAAAGAACATTAATAATTGTACGTATTGAGCCTTCAGGGGGAAACATAAAGTTAGTAAAACAACCCAAGAATGGTTGTAAAGCATCCTGTGTTTGCAGAACACTTTCCTCACTGCCCATGGACTTAGGACAGAGAAGGAAGTGGTGACGGAGGAAGCAGAGCCAAAGGATCTCACAGGCCAAGGGTCTAGCCTGACAAGGGACCCAGAGTGCGGGATAAAATGACAAACTGACAGATACACACCCAGGACCTGAGGCTGGGACAGAGGAAGGAAAGCAGATGTCTGAAAGCTTAGAAGAGAAGCAGACAACGATCTGGATCCGATTTTACAAGCAATAAAAGGCCGTGAAATGACACGATTTTATTATATTTAATAATATCCTGCTTTACTCTTAGATTTCTAGGGAGTTGTGGTAAGGGCAACGCGATTTTATTTTCTTGTTCAAATCTTGGCCTCTGCTTTTGTATTTTACTATGTAAGTTCTTAATCCAAATATACTTCAGATACTAAAACACGAGCTGATCGTTTGAGACTCGCGGTAAGTGGTTAGGGTGAGACTGGAGACAGTTACTAGTCTATTACTAACAGCACATCTGGAAGGTGGTTAGGGTGAGACTGAAGAGACAGTTACTAGTCTATTACTAACAACACATCTGGAAGGTGGTTACCAGTCTATTACTAACAACACATCTGGAAAGTGGTTAGGGTGAGACTGAAGAGACAGTTACTAGTCTATTACTAACAACACATCTGGAAGGTGGTTAGGATGAGACTGAGGAGACAGTTACCAGTCTATTACTAACAGCACATCTGGAAAGTGGTTAGGGTGAGACTGAGGAGACAGTTACTAGTCTATTACTAACAGCACATCTGGAAAGTGGTTAGGATGAGACTGGAGACAGTTACCAGTCTATTACTAACAGCACATCTGGAAAGTGGTTACCAGTCTATTACTAACAGCACATCTGGAAAGCACCAGTGTCCACCTGCAACTGCTTGTTTTGTGCTGCACTGGGTAAGAGCAACAGGGAGGTAAACAATGGAGCAAGAACAAGCTTCATTATTTTTACAATTGGGATCTTTTCCCCATTTTAGTACAGAGATTTGTGTTTCAAATGAGAAGGAATTAAGAGGAATCAACAAATTCAGCGCAACCTATAGGAGCTTTCGTCACCAGGCCACACAGCTGAAGACGGCGGTGACACACAGCTCTGCACCATACTCATGATTCTGTCTGAGACAGAGCCAGGGTCAGAGTTTTCCAGAGCCTTCTAAGACCATGAAAGCAAAGGTCAGCCAGTCTGCTCACACAGGTCTCCATCTATGTTTGAAAACACTTGCTGAAGGTCACCCGGTCATCCAGCTGGGCCTTGCCTCCTGGAAGACTGCTCTACACAGAATACCTACAGGCTTGCTAGTCTGCTGTCATCGTGGGAAAACAGCTCCTGTTTCTCAGTAACTACGTGGACCAGTTCTTAACACCTTGACTCTTCAGCCCTTCCACTGCAATCAGACGGCAATATTTAAGGATTTTAGCTTCTTTTTTCCTACATCACATTTTTTTTCTTTCCATGTATTCACTTAATCATCAGTTCTTCTTCCTTTCTGCTGCTCATACATGGTGTTGTATATAATAGAACAATATTTTAACACAGACTATCAGCCCAGAACGCAGACACTCAGAAAAGTTGTAAATACATAATTTAGTTTACAAGAAATGAGTAAGCAAAACTGACCACTAAATTAGGAAGTGTGTGCCTGATAGTTGGCGTCTTTCTGTGTGTTTACAGTTTGAGTGTGAAATGCATCTTCTAAGCTAATGTATTGAAGATGTGTTTCCCAAAGCCACAGTCAGAGTGAAGATAAGATCTTTATGGCTGTGACCCAGTCCACAGGCAGAGTCATGGCCTTGTGGTGTTACTGGGAGGCGAACATCAAGGGCTGCGACCCAGTCCACAGGCAGTCATGGCCTTGTGGTGTTCCTGGGAGGGGAACATCAAGGGATGAGGCCATGTTGCAGGCATGTGCTTCAGAGGCTGCCAGCATCCGAATCACTCGCCTTTTCTCTGCTTTCTGGCTACCCCATGATGCTCTTCTGTGACGGTCTCTGTCATTATTGGCCCCAGAATAAATCCCAGTGATGGTGGACGGACAATCCTGAGACTGTGGACACAACCACATCCTTCATCTTCTAAGTTATTTTAGTCAGGTGTGATATCAGTACCAATAGTGGCTGACTGGCACATGTCCATCTTAAAGTTGCTTCTGAGGGATCGAGGCCTAATCATTTCATTAAAAATAGTGAATATCAAATGTTGGTATGCTGAGGAGACAGCCAGTGTAAGAGGCAAAGACTGAGAGGCTCTGAGTCCAGAAACCTCACACCAATATGCCGAGGGTACAGACCAAGTCCCATCTCCTGCCCACCTATACAACAAAGCCATAAAGTGTTTAAGTAGAGAAGCATTGAGGAAGTTAGCTGCATCTTCCTATTGTAGGTGTTTCACCCACAACATCCCTTCCAATGACACTCTGGTTACGTATGAACACAACATGGACTTACTGTGTTACAGGGAAGCCCAGTCAATCATTTTTAAAATTTATTTATGTTTTTTGTTTGTGTGTATTTTACCTACATGTGTATTAGACCACGTGTGTGCCTGGTTTTTACTGAGGCCAGAAGAGGGAGCTAGATCCTCTGAAACTAGCTGGGCAGTTTCTGGCCTCCATGTGGGTGCTGAGAAGTGAACCTATATCCTTTGCAAGAACAGCAACTATTTTTTAACCACTAAGCCATCTCTTCAGGCCATAAAATGCTCTTTTTAATTTTTTCTATTATCATTTATACATTTATTCAGCATAAGTGTGATATCTTTTTATTTTATACTTTTGAAAATAAAACAAGCTATATTTTTCATTTTACATACTAATCCCAGTTCCCACTGTCTCCCCACCTCCCATTCCCTCCACTTGCCCTCCCACCCACCCCCATCCACTCCTCAGAGAAGGTAAGCACATTGCTTTGGGGAAGGTCTAAGGCCCTCCCTTCTATGTCTAGGCTGAGCAAGGTTTCCATCCAAAGAGACTAGGTTCCCCAAAAGCCAGGACAAGCAGTAGGGATAAGTCCTGGTGCTTCTGCCACTCTTTAAAAATGTTAAAATTTTACATAATTTTTTACCTTTAAAACTTTTCACACAATATATTTTATCATATTCTTCCCCTCCTCCAACTCTTCCTAGGCCCTCAACACCCAACTTCATGTTCATCTCCCAACTCAAAAAAAGAAAACCTTTTAAAGTTTTGATTTTACTGAATCTTTCTCTGTGTCTTCAATTTGTTGAATCGTCTTCATTCATCTAACCAGCATTTACAGAACCACTCTAAATTTCCATAACCATAAGACACATCCACCCTTTATCCATCTGGAGAGAAACCCACAGTTAAAACCCAAATCAACACTGCTCGCTGCCCCTTTGCTCCTGTCCTCCGCAGTCTCGAAGCTGCTCACCTGGATCACGCCTCCCAAGAAGGAAACTGCCGCGGCAACCCCGATTCTCTGTAGCTCGAAGTCGGATAAGCCCAGCACGCTGGAGTTGCTGTGTGTGGTGAGATTCCGGCTGCTCGGGGGGACCAGCCGTTCCACAGCATTGGCTGATATCAAGGATGTCAAAGCAAAGGTGCCTGAGAATGAAATGGTATGGAGAATGTCCATGTAAACATTCAAGTTATTCCCTTGTTTCATGAATACTGAAAAGCCAACAAGAGCTATTAAAATAACTCTACTCCAGTGTACCCCATTTCCCTGCCTTTCCTTTAACCCCACTCCATGAAAGAAACAGTACATCTGATTTACTGCGCTGCCCACCGAGCCATCATGTCTTTCTGAGTCACATGCTTTCCTAATTCTCTGAATAGAGAACATTTTAAGATGCAGGATGGTGGCCTAGATATACATCCAACCCTCCAATACATTAAAAAAAAAATGTCACCTTAAGTACATCACTCTAGGACTGACTCACCTTACCCACTAAATGATACTTGTACCTGGACTTTAGGGTTTGAAGAGAACAAGAGGAGGATAACTAGACAGCTGCTGTCTAAAATGCAAGTCCTCTGATCTACCCAAACAAGCTCTCGGCTTCCAAGATGTGCCTCGAATTCCAGAGTCACAACTTCAGGATCCGGTTCTTTCTCACCATGCTATGTGTGGTCTACCTCCAGTGATTTCATAATTGAGTACGCTTTTTAGTTTCATGAACAAAATGCCAGGTCCCATAAATTAATCATGAAAATTCAAATTGTTAAATAAATTAGCACATTCAACATCTTTATACTTTGGCTTCAGGAAGAAATTGTTCTTCAAAGACAAATGAACTCAGAGCAACTGCACTTTCTTCCACCGAGCCCGTCAGTGGCCAACCACACACGGTTGGGGGCTCAAGAGGCTTTGGTGTCCTCCTGCTTCGCTAGTGAGCATTGATGAACTATGGAAGCTGGGGGGTCACTGCCACCATTTGAACAACCATTCATGAACCCCCTGTGCTCCAGTGGAGAATCCCAAGCTCACACTGATGGTTCCAATTATACGTATTACATCTTAAAGCAAAAACATGAATTTGGAAAAAAGATTCGCAATGAGGGTGTTGATAGGGAAGAAAAAAGACAATGAAAGATGAAAGGGAAAGAATTAACCACATTGTTTACGTGGATGAAAACATCAAGGAACAAATTTAATTTTTAAAATGATTCATATAATGTCTTATTGTCTTTAGTAATTTGGTATTGCATTCCAAACACCTCACTGGGAGGCCAAAATTCATGATAAATTGCTTGTCTTTCACAAAAGTACGTTGGACCCTTAATAAAGTTTCAGGAAACATAAATCTCCCACCTACACTAAAAAATGATCAAATAAAATAGAAATATGATTTGTATGTTAAGATCGTGGGCATCTTTAAAGATTCAATGACCCTTATAGTTAAGATCACAGGAACGTCCCAGAAGTCATTTTCTGGTTCCCCTGTCGTTTACATCAGGATGGAAAGCATCATGTATTTGTTACCCGTGCTGATGACTGATATTAACTAACTTTCAACCATGCAAGATCTGGCCGGCTCTGAGAAGTACAAATTGTAAAGCAGGATGCCACCCACATTTACTGTACAGTAGAATGACTGTGAAGTTTGCAAAATGTGCATTCTGACACACCCATAGCTGGTAATAACTTACTAGATAACTTTTTAGTTACAGAGACTAAATAAATGGTAATTTTGAAACTATGCAACCAGTAGAATATCTACAGCAATGACCTGTGAAATGCAATGGTTTATGTAATTATACTTTTCAGTATTATCAAATTATGTATTGTTTTAATTTGTTGTTTTGAAACAGGAGTGTACTCTGTGATCCAGACCAATCTAGAACTCACTATGTACCTCAAGCAGGGCTTGAATCTGTGGCATTTCTTAGAATTCCCACAGAAGCCTCCCAAGTGCTGGGATTATGAAGGTTAACTACCACTCATGATGTTGACTACTAGACTAATTATGGTCTATTGAGAAATTTTGTTTTGCCTTTTTCTTTTATCTTGTGTCAAACAGAAGAAATGTCTTTGAAGTCTGTTCTAAAACCCTTTGCTCTTTCTTGCTACAGACATACTTAAATGCTCTGTGACAAAATTAGAAGGCAGAACAACTAAAAAGCAGTAAACTATCTGTAATTCTAGCATCCCAGAGGCTGAGTTAGGAGGATCATTAGTGAAACCCTGTTTTTAATAATAAGTAAATACTGAAGAAAATTATTAATTCATTCTGTGGTTTTCTCCTTTTTATCTATCTGGAAGAAAACTCTAATTCAATGAGTATTCTAAAACATTTTGTTGTCTAGAAGAAAAAAAAAAGAGAGTTTGGGTTTGACACTTGACCCATCTGAGGTGTAAGCTGTATGTCTGTGACTTTAATCTGTGTTGTCATAAAAAATTTTCTGAGTTTTTTCCTAGTTCACCTGAAATGTATATATAATACAAATTAATGTTCACCTAAAAGGTTGCGTTAAGACAAGAACACGTAAATCTCTTGAAGTACACAGATGTGTGCGCATGCATGCACACATATGTACTAAAATATATATTTTGTATATAGTTGTATGCCTCATAAAAGTAGAGAAACAATTCGAGAATTCACTGTGACCAGTTTCACTGTTGTGGGTACATCATATCGCGCTACCCAGACGACTCCACCATGATGCCAAATGTGAGATGATACGATGAACAGTTTTATGTGATATGCCATTTTCATTGGCTGAAATATGTCATTACGTAAAGACGTGTGCGTGTGTGCAAGCACATGTGTGTAAAACCTTTGTGAAAATGCCAGTTCTAATCCAGCATGCCTGAAGTGAACATGCGTACTCCTGCTTCCCTAACGAGCTCCCTCAGAATATTGTTTCTGGAACTAGCTCTTATCGACCAGGCTGGCCTTGAACTCACTCTGCTTGCTGAATGCTGGGATTAAAGGCGTGTGCCACCACCGCCCGGCTCAGAATACTGTTTCACAGAGGACTTGTCAGGTGGCAAGTCTGTAATGACCACCAACTTTTGCTCTCTCACTCATAGAAAAGTTTAGTGATATGAAAACAAAATTTATACAAGTACAAATCATTTTATGAAAAAAACATTTCAGTGTGATAATGAAAATATGATATCCCAAGATTTCTATCCTAATCTTCAGAAATCTTGTATGTATGTTCCATGGCAAGAAATAATAAATGCAGCAGGCGAAATTAAGTTCACTACTCAGCTGGTCTTAAAAATACAATTATCCGGGACTGTCTGGAGACAGCGAAATCACAACTTCTTGTAACTACAGAAGACAGAAGCAAGAGAGCAGAGCTGGGGAGACCTAAAGATGCCGCCATGGAAAGGCCAGCAGCTCCAGGAAGGCATGACGCTTCTATAAGACAGAGGAGTCAGGGAAATGAGCTGAAGCCGGCAAAAGAAGCTCAGCCTCACTGACTGCTCCTTTGGGGTCTGGAAGACGTATTCAGAGCAGGGACGTCCAGAACTGTGGAGTTCCTTTGTTCCAAGCCACTAATCTCGTGCTATTCTGTGACAGCAGGAAGTAAGACAGTCCATAACAACTGGCCACAGAAGACAGGCTGCAAATGTTGCTCCCCAGAGCCTGAAATCTCCCACAAAAGGAGCAGCGATGTTTGCAGATATTTTCGCTGAACGACATTCTGCTTTTAGCTGAACACTTAAGATTAAGGTGTTTTTTTATAATAGGAAAACCCAATAAATGCTGCGTTAATATAAGCAAGTGTTAAACACAATATACTAATCATGGAGCTCTCGCTATTGTAAGAAATGGGGGGAGTCATCTTATTATTTAAAAAGTAACAAATAGAGTTTCCAAACTGGGTTCAGGGTCATGCAGGTGATAACAAATGGAGCGTGTGCTTAGGTGCAGCTCACACAGAAATGCAGCCCATTCTGGCATCAGAAGAATCATGACCGACCACCCTCTGCATTCATTTTCGTGTTCTTCACAAGTGCAGAGGGAGGTAGGATAAGACACATCAATTACGTCAGGCGGTGGTGGTGCGTGTGTTTAATCTCAGCACTCAGAAGGCAGAGGCAGGTGGATCTCTGAGTTCAAGACCAGCCTGTTCTACAGAGTTTCAGGACAACCAGGAACACACACAGAGAAACCCTATCTTAAGAAAAAAATACAAGAACCAAAGAAATACACCCAAAATACTTTTCAATATTTGAACAACTTTGGTTTTTTTTGCCAATTTTTACATTTTCTTATTCCATTGTAAATTCAGCAATACTTCTATTTTCAGTTTCTTTAATAACACAGGACTATGGCAATAAGTTATAGTGTGTATCTGATAAATAACCATACCTCACATATATCAGTAAGGGTAGAAGGGCTTTGAACAGGCAATTAGGAGTTTATAATCACATTGAGTCCCTTTTGTTAGCTACATGAGAACATATAACTAAACACAGACAGTAATTCTTACCTGTAGCAACATGGCGTCCCATTCCAAATACGGCATAAACGATGGCTGGAAACAGAGATCCGTACAAACCAAACACTGGGTGCACAGATGAGAGAATAGCGAAGGAGAGCCCTGTGGAGAAGTGCAGAGGAGTGAGGAGCACCTCGTGTCCCAGGATACAGCACACAGTAAAGCAGGAACTGAATGAGTACTGGCATTGTCACCCTAATCAAGGGACGATTGCTCATACATTCCTGTGCGTATTTCAACCTCAAGCCATGTGTCTTTGCACCATTGCTTTTTCTCTTGACTGCAGAGAGGGAAATGGTGATTTGGAGAACCTTCTCAGTGAAAATTTCCATGATAATGTTGAAGCCAGACATCTCTAGGCACACTCGGATCTTAGAAGCATTTTTATATGCCATTTTATTTGTGGAATAGCGTCAGTGGAGTAGGCAGGAACCGGAGTTCTACCACTGGACATAAGAGAAGTCTGAAGTGGATCTGGGCCTGAGGCACAAGCATAACCTATAGCTAGCAGGGGGCTGCCTGCTGGACAAGCTATGGGAGACAGCAACAGGGCCGAGAACCACCCTGTCCACTTTCCACTGACTGAACGCTAGACCGTACGCCAACTGAAGGTTCTTACAGTGGTAAAACACTCGACCTTTTTGCATAAAGTGCGTACATAAAGTAGAACTCACAAGCATTCGTCTTTATCTTTCATGGGTACAACCGCCTACACAGTTTGTATGTTACATCCACATTGCTGCTTAAACGACCATTGGTGGTTTCAATGATATTAACACAAGTTCACTAAGATTTCCTGTCTGCAGCTGTTCTTGGCATCAGATTCTACCGGGGAAGATTCTGAAAGTCCATTTGAGTTTAATGTTGAACATTAAATTGGACAATAACGATTATGCCCGGATTAAAATATGTGAAAATTCTACCAACTCTTTCTTTATAAAGCTTGTTTATTGGTAATGAAATTCCTAAATCTGGTGAAAATAAATGAAAATTTATTACAGAAGAGCCAGCAGCAGAAAGGGCATGGGTATTTCAGAGAACACAGTGGGGTGGGGTACCATCAGGCTGGTGGGAAGAACTGCATTTGGGTGCGGTTCTGGAAGCCAGGTTGGCATTGGAAGGCTAAATGTCCCCACCCCTATCAACCAGCTCCTTTCAGTAGCTTCCACGCAAATGCATTTGTAAGAAGCACTGTGTTTACATCAATCCCATGGAGGACTTGCAAGCAATGACCACGCGTTCTTTTCAGAATATGTTTTAGTCACCCACTTTCACCAGAGCCAGAGAAGCAGTGGGTGGCACAGTGTTTGCCTAGCATGGCTCTGAGTTCAATCTCTGTGGGAGTGGGGAGTGGCCAGATAATAAAAGAATAAAATAATGTGGCCCATGTGACTCAGATTACCCTAAGCTTTTAAATTAGAAGCGGTATGAAGGGGAAGGGCACGAGGCATGTTTAGCAGAAATACTTCAATACCTCCAGTGAAATCAAAGGGATGCTGGACCTGTGGTCCGGCTGACAGGCTCTCGATGTAAACTATTTGGGCCATATTTTCACTACTATCTGCAATGAGCAAATGTGAACATCAAGCTAGAGTAGTCAGTTCTCTCCCCCACCTCTTGATTAAAAACCTAATTAGAAGACCATTCATCTCTCTCTTTAGTTTAACCCAAATAAAACACATAACAAAAATAGTTGGAAGAGTTGGTTTCAGAGCTGGAAGGATGATGGTTCAGTGGTCAAGAGCACTTGCTGGTCTTGCAGAGGATCCAAGGTTCATTGCCACTACTCACACTGGGCAGCTCACAAATGCCCATAACTCTAGCTCCAAGGAATTCAATGCCCTCTTCTGGGCACAACACACATATGCACATACACACACTGAGATGCAGACAGAATTTTTTAAAAATCTTTTTTTCTTACAAAAATTTTCTCTGGATCTCACATTTATATGAACTTAAGAAAAGAATAATCATAGAAAATATGACTCAAAATAGTGCGAGGTTATTTGTGTCCTTGGTTTTTACTCTGCTTCACTGAACAAGGCAATGTCTCTGTTTCCTCATATTGAATGCTGAGATAGCAACATGCATGGCTGTGCACAATTTAAGACATTTTTAAAAGATCATAAATCTATAAAGGAAATATGAAATGTCATTTTGTTAGCATTATTCTTCTTATAGAAGAATAACTTGAAGGCCGGAAGTGATGTGCACATTTCCTTTATTATGTAAGACTCTTACACTTTAAATAAACCTTTTTTTCTTGCTAATGTGGCAATGATAAACAACCAAATTAAAAGAAGAATAAACTAATTTGATTATATGATACTTTAGTGCTTCAATTACAATTTTTTAAAGAACTATAAGGCCCAATGGCATCCTCCTCACATGTGTATTTCTACAGAGGAGAGATGGCTAAATAAATTTTCTCTGTTAATTTATTATTGTTTAATAATATAAACTAGATGACTTTTGTGGCACACTTGTATTCATAGAAGCTTAAATGCTCCAAAAATAAGAAAGCTGTCAACTAACTAGAGGTATTTTCAAATTAGCAACATGTTATCCTTTCTCTGCATTTACAGAAATGACATTCACTGCAGATACGAGCCGAGCTGCAACTCCATAAGGCCATTGCTTAGAAAAATATTGTCACTAATGCCTGTAGATACTCTGTATTACTTAATCTTTGGTAAGGGTAAAAGTAACACAGATGAAAGTATTAAGATATGAAAACAAATAAATTCAAAAAGGGTGATGGGAAAGAAAAGAAAGAGAAAGATGCACAGAGAGACAGACAGGTAGATAATACACAGGTATACATTGTGGAAGGATAAAAAGATTATGATGAAGAGAGATAACAGGCAGATAGATAGATAGACAGACAGACAGATGGATAGACAGATTGATGGTAGTATTGTAAATCAGCTTTCTCGAAGATAAAAAAAATCCAATTTGAAGAGATCATTGAGAATCAGGCTGCTCTAACGGAAGACAAAATGTTACTGTAGGGAAGCTCATGAAAAATCAGTTCAAAAATCAATAGTTCAAAATCTTCAGGAAGTCCCTGAAACTGACCAGATTCACTAGGACCACCCCCTCCAACTTATATGAGCAGTAAGGACTGCTGAGAGACATTCTCAGACCAGCCAAGATGCCTAGAAAGGGTTCAGAGCAACCGAGTTGTCTAAGAGAGACTCTCTGACTTACAATGCTGCCTGCAAGTGCTGCAGTGCATTTCAGATCCAGCTACCATGAGCTGTCACTCATACTGGGATACTCTTTCGGTGAGGCTGTTATCTTTGATCATGTCTGCTCCTCTAAATCACCCCCATCCATATTTCTGTAAATAGCTACATTGAAAATCATCAGTTAAGCAAGGTGAACTGGAGTTTGGTTTCTCATATTTTCTCCTTTTGGAGTGAGTAGACATTGGTGACATCTACCCAGGAAGAGTGTCACACAACAGATAAATGATAGGTAGAGAGATGATAGATAGATAGATGATAGATAGATAGATAGATAGATAGATAGATAGATAGATAGATAGACAGATAGATAGATAGATAGACAGAACTTAAATACAGAGATATTCTAATTCTGGCTATTTTTAAATCTCAAAAACCATATTTGGCAATGTGAAATACACGAAATCGTGTAAGTTTGATGCAAATGGTTTCTAGAAGGCCTTGAAATATGCAATTTTTTTTGTTTAGTTTAGTTTAGTTTTTCAAAACAGGGTTTCTCTGTGTAGCTTTGAGGGTGTTTGTCTTGGAACTCACTCTGTAGACCAGGCTAGCCTCAAATTCACAGAGATCCACCTGCCTCTGCCTCTCGAATGCTGGGATCAAAGGCATGCACCACCACCACCCAGCTAAATATGCAATTCTTATGGAGGAATGTTTTGTAAGTATAGCAATGGCCCATAGAAGGGCAGAAAATACTCCAGTACTAGGTTCTAGTGTTAACTCTCAGGAGGTGAGCCTTGGGAAGAGGGCCAGCCTTTGGAGAAGACCTGCAGTTCAGTGGGAAGCTATCAGCCTGCCTTCCTTTCCACCCCAGCATGCACCACAAAGAGTTTTCTAACTGCCCTTGCCTGCTGGCCCAGAAGGACCTGAGAACTGGCAGATAATCCAGTCTCTGTTTCTGCTTTTACAGTAACCTTTGGCTGAGGAGACCACAAAATGAGTCAGTCTCTATGAGTAAGAAGGAGAACAAGAACTCAGATAGAAAGTGATTTCTGTTGCGAGCTGCACTTTGACTTCAGTTTCAGAGCCGTTCACTTGACACCAGCAGAAAGAAGCAAAGGTTGCCTCCAGCAACTGAGCCATTCGGGACCGCGACAGGTATTAGGGTGACACCTGTAGAGCCCGTCTATTAGAGGCCCTACGTTGTGAGATCTGTAGATGTTCGTTTAGTACACCCACAATTGCAAGCTCAAGCACCTCGAACTCAGAAGCATAGCTTTGCTCCCCTCTGGTATTACAGTGCATTTTATAGGCTTTCGCATTTGGTTCTAATGAGAACTAACTACAACCCCCAATACAGCTGAAACAGCTGACTCTCAGTAGAATGCACTAGCCCAGCTGCTGGTTAGTTATCATGATGAGTTGACTTGTGTCCCTCATATACGTAAGTCCTAACCTTCAACTTCTCAGAATGTTGAAGAAATATTGAGAATATGGCCACTACAGACACTTACTTTAAAGAGAGTTTTATTGTTAATGTGGATAGGGGCTGACTCAATTCGAATGGTCTCCCTTCAGTGAACATCTTGTACAGAACAAGAGAAGTACACACAAACACTAGGGGAAGCAGATGTAGAAACTAGGTATTCTTTCCTTTCTGCCAAAAAAGAAATTACTAAGAACTGCAGCAAAACAACAGAAGTAAGAAGAGAGAGTCTATTCTTCTTCATGCTTTCAGAAGGATTTCATCCTACTGACACCTACATCTGGGACTTGTAGACTTCAAAGTTGTAAGACAGTGATTTCATGACGCTTTACCGCCCAAAGCGTTTGTGACATTTTGCCATGGCACTCCTATGGAAGCTGTGCAGTGTCACTGTTTAGAGGGGACCAGAGCAGAAGGCAGTTAGAGTAGGACTTCAACCTCACATTCTGAGCAAGGTCAAAATAATGCTCTTGATAGACAGCAAATATCAAAACCTTCAGGTTGCTAATTCATGAATCTTTGTAAGTTCATTTAAACTTTCTGTTTTGAGTAAGTGTGGAGAGGTTACGGGGCTAAATGTAAAAAGCAGTCCCTGGAATGTGTGTTTGACCTGTGCTTAGAGAGAAAAGGTGAAACTCATTCCATCTTAACACATGATGCTGCAATTAGGACTGTGCTCAGGACTCAGCACAGGGAACTTAAAGAAATGTAAGCCAAAGTGGAACCGCGGTGTAGGTAGCAGTAGCCAGTATGTGGAAGCATCGAGGACCTGACTTTCTACCTAAGTAACACGTGACTGTCTTTCGTTAAACAACATCTTTCTGGTTCCTAGGACCTAAGAAATGAAATGGCAGCAGCCCATCAGGAATGTTGAATGACCAGTTCATAGAAGACCCTGGCAGTTCCTGGTCTCCTGCTCACCTTCACTGAATCTGCCCTGAATCTCTGCTACCTTAACGTGTGTGTGATTAGAAATATGGAACCAGGCAACCTAAGAGGTTTGAGATTTTCTTTTGTTTTATTGAGACACGGTTTCACTGTGTAGCAGCACTGGTTGTCCTAGAACTCACTCTGTAGACCAGACCAGCCTTGAACTTACTGAGATCTGCCTGCCTCTGCCACCTGAGTGCTGGGATAAAAGGTGTGCACCACCACACCCGACTTAGATTTTTATTTTAAAGATCAAAGTTGTTAACTTTAACTTAACAACTTTATCACTTGATAAATTATAACACTAGTCAAATATATCTTTTCAGAAAGATAATTTATATAAGTAAAAGCGAGCCATTGGTCAAAGCTCACTTGCTTCTTACAAAAACCTGGAATGTGGAAGTGGCCGACTGACTTAATCAGCATCAGAAATATTTTGAATTAATTCAGAACTCATCCTGAAGCCAGGTCAGCACTGGAAGGTTAAATCCCTGCACCAGCCAGCACCATTAGCGCTTTCAGCACAAACAACTTTAAAAAGGGTATTTCAATAAGTCTGTGATGGATGGATAGATGATAGATAGATAGATAGATAGATAGATAGATAGATAGATAGATAGATAGATAGATAGATAGATAGATAGATAGAGATAAATAGTTGATATTCTCATTCCAAGGAATAAGGGCTAAATTCTTTCTGTGAGTTTGGGATCTAGAGGAAATACAATGCGTCATGAAGAAAGAGCATAAAGACTGCATTCTCTGCTCCACATCACACTCCAGGAACCGGCTCAGTGAGGCTGGAAGGACACTGAAAAGTGGGGAAGGGTTTGCCTGCAGAATTCCTTCAGAATTAAGAAGCAGGGAAACCATCTCATGGAGTAGGAGGTGCTGTGGAAGTTGGTTTTCCCTCTGCCTCCCCCTTTCCATTTCCTATCTACCTCTGTTGCTTCCAAACCCTCTTCTCTTTTCACCATATTTCATATTTGCTTTGATTTGGACTGAATGAAAGCATCTGGACTATTTTAACATTGAGGCAGTTGAAGGTAAGGATCCAGAGCCACCACAGCCACACAGTTCATTTTCTTTCCAGTGCCGGTCTTAAGGTATTTTTATTTATACAGCAATTAATTATGTTATCATTTATTTATTTTTATATGTGTGCAGCACCTGCGCACATGTGTACATGTAAGACAGAGGTGGGTAGCGGTGCTGTCTTCCATATTTTTAAGACAGCGTTTCTCACTGTGACCTGGAGCTTCCCAATTCATTACCCCAATTCTGCCGCTGGAATTATAAGCCACACTACAGCGTGGTTGCTAGGGACTGAACCGAGAACCTAAAGCTTGAACAGAAGCCGGTTACCAACTGAGCTATCTCCTCTCTGTTTGTTTGCCGAGATCATTCTGGCTATTCTGAAAATTCACTCTGTAGACCAGGCTGGCCATGACGTCACAGAGATCCACCTGCCTCTGCCTCTCAAATGCTGGATGAGCTGTCATGTAAGTGCCCTTAAATTCCTTCTTCATTGTGCTATATCATATTGCATTTCTACAGTGCACAGTGAGAATTGCCCAACTGGTATTTTATTAGCTAACTAAACATTAAGACACATAACAAATGATTGGTTCCTAAGAAGGGAAAATATATACACTTACTATTGAGTGATAAATAATACAATGGGCAACGTATGAGGAGAAAATGGTTAGAGTGAGGTTGAGATCATTTTACACAGAAGAAAACTGTCCAAAATATAGAATAATAGCAAACTGGTTCTTTGGTTTCTGGGATAGAAAGATGTTTTTTAATATGTTCCTATGATAGGAAAAAGTCCTTCAGAGTGCACAGGATCTTATGAATGTAGCAAGTGCTACTATCATTTCTGTGATTCTGAAAGACAGAAGTTTGAACCTTCAGGACCTCCTTTACCCTCTAACTTCCTCAGTGCTGACTTGAAAAAATATTCAGGCTAGAAAGTAGCATCTTCAGTCCATAGATATTCCTCTTAGAAAGTCAACACCATTCTCTCTGATGCTCCATGAGACACAGCCAACCAAAGGAGAAAAAGAACTTGCCTTTCATTTAAAGTTAGAGTGAGGAGAAAGAGGAGGGTTTAATTGACAGAAGCAGGGGACTTTGACAAAGTAGCTGTCTCTCTGATCTATTATGACTATGATCCAGAAGGCCTGATTCCGTAGACCTGGACAGGAGCTTCAGCCATGCATAGAGCTCCCACTGGATAGTTTAGTCTTAGTCTACTCAGGCTAAACCAGCAAAGAAGCTACTGTTCCTTCTATGGCTTCTTGTTTGTTCCTCCATGAAAACTTAGCAGCCCCTGAAACTAACGTAGGGGCTTTCTTCAAATAAAGTGAGTGAGAGCTGGACTGCAGGAAAATGATGGACCCAGATGTGAGCAGAAGATGCCAGAACCATTCGCACGCAGACGAGTGCACGTGCATGCATGCAGACAGACAGACAGACAGATAGATTAGCAGATAGATAGATGGATAGATGATAGATAGATAGATAGATAGATAGATAGATAGATAGATAGATAGATAGATATAGACGGACAGGTAGTCAGCCAGGCAGACAGATAATAATAATAATAACAGTACAAGCCTTGGATGCCATCTGAAGAGGGAGGATAGACAAACTGAAGGCAGCAGTCTGGTTAGCATCTAACACTGAACAGTGAGAAATTATCAGATGCAGAGAAAACAGAATAAAGGGGCTAGAAGGAAGCTGGGAGCACAGGAATGTGGCAAACCCACAGAAATATCCTCCTGAAGAGGAGATGTGCCTCGGATCTCATACTAGGCTGTCATGCCCAAGAACAAGCCCTTCCTTGGCATACTGAGTATGGGAACCCAGGAGAGACAGAGGGAGAAACCAGAAAGGGAGCAAGCAAGAAGCATGAACTAACTTCTGAAATAGCAGAAAGGAGAGAAAATCTCACTGTCAAAGGCCACGTAGGACCAAGAAAGGATGGGTTTATTTTTCAATTGTGTTTAAGATAAAATTATCCTGAGCTAGATGGCAGTTTTGTGAGTCCTGAATTTTATAAATTTTGAGGCACTTACTAGAGAGATAAAATTATGATGTGAAATTAGTTACCTTAAATCTGAGGCTTGAAACTAAAACTACCAAATCCAAACCCAGCAGAAAAGCCCTGTGTTATGGTCTAGACAATGAATATCTTATACATGTTCCCAAAGTATAGGCAAAATAGGAGAGAAAAGAGACTATATCAAAGTTCTGCATAGCCAAGGAAAGTAAGGAGAGAGATAACTCATGTAAGAGAGAAAATATTGCCAAACACACATTGGATGAAAGATTAATATCCAAAATATATAAGGAATTCATTCCAGTATCAGGAAAGCAAAGCTTGGGCTGTGGGAATTGCTCAGTGGTGAGAACTCTTGCTGTGTGTTCACTCCCCCAGACTCCATGTGAAAAGAGAGCTGTGGCCTTTATAATTCCAGGGCTGGGGCACGAGGGTATGGAACCACGGGAATCTCTGGGGATTGCTAACCTCCATTATAGCTGCAGATTCAGTGAGATTCCCTGTCTCAAGGAAATAAGGCAGAGGATGATAGAGCAGCATATCCCACATCCTTCTCTGACCTTTGCATGTACACATCATACACATGTGTGGCTCAGCTTCTGAAAGCATGTACAGTCCTTGCAGAGGAGTAAGGCTAAGTTCCCGGTCCCCACCGCAGGTGAATAGCAACTGCCTGTAACTCTGGTTTCAGGTGATCTGACACCCTCCGGTCTTCTTAGGCACTGCGTGGAAGTGGTACATAAACTCAGGCAGACACGCATATACATAAATTGAATATAAACCTTTAAAATTAAAATGAACAAAGAACTTGAAAAGAAATTCTCTGATCAAAGACATATATACTGACTATAGTCTACATTGCAGGCACTAATTAATCAGTATCTTGAGAGTGTTCTCCTAGTTCCATGTGAGTCTTTTTTGTTGTTTTGTTTTGTTTTTTGAGACAGTATTTCTCTGTATAACAGTACTGGCTGTCCTAAAACTAGCTCTGTTGACCAAGCTGGCCTCAAACTGAGAGACATGCCTGCCTCTGCTTCCTGAGTACTGGGATTAAAGGCATGTGCCACCATTGCCTGGTTCCATGTGAGTTTTATTTTAGCTCAGTATTTGACAAGATCCTTAGCCAAATGCCAAAGAAACTAGAGGCATGGCAATTGCCAACACCTAAAGGCATTACTGAAGAAAGTTGTGTCGGGAAGAAATGATGTTATCGCTAAATTTCCATTAAAATATCTTCCTTTGCAAATTTGACAAAGATACATGAAAACATGAGAAAAGGAAGCTGGAAGAAATGGAGACTGTAAGAAACACTGAACATGGAAATACATGGAAAATGTGATACATGCGTTTCATGCCCAAGGGCACTGAAAGATGAGAAGACTCCCTCAGAGAGGACCAATCAAGAGAAGATGTGCATGAGAGAGAAAGCTGGATTCTAAGAAATAGAGTATTTTAAATTCTATCATCAGAATAGAGTGCATTCCTTAAGAAGCATCCCTGGGATACTGAGGTGAAGAACGGCTATGATGGCATCACTTGTTCAAGCCAGATGGGAAGGCACGTGATGAACGTCACAGACAGAAATATTAGAATCCGCACCTATGGTCTTGGTTAAGAGCTCAAAGAATTGCCTCTGCAAAGCTCAGTCCAAGTGGAGAGAGCAATAATCAAGAGTGATCGCCAACAAGTGTTCTAACACAGCTTCTAATACCAATAGCCCAGCTTATGTAAGGGCGGAAAGATAGCCAGTTCATGACCGTATGCACACTTAAAAGGAGGCAATGACCTTGGCACTGTAGGGTCATGTATAAGGATGAACACCTGCTGCCACCATTCCTAGTATCTGTTGGAACTTCAGCTATAGAAACCAGGACCCACCAATATGTAATGTACCACATTAAAATAGAAATTAAACACTTCATTTTAAAGTTGAAATGTCAAATGCATTCAGTTACATAGCAACAAAACACAATGGCAAGTTAGGGGTGAAACTGCTTTTTCAAACAACTTTAAATCTCGAGAAATTATTGCTTGGAAATGACTAAGAGGAATTACAGAGATTTCACCTTTGATAAATCTACTGTGTGTGTGTGTGTGTGTGTGTGTGTGTGCAGGTCATGAATATGTGCCTAGTCTATGCATGTGTACGTGTGTGTGCATGTGGAGGCCAGAGGTTGATGCCCGTGTTTTCCCCAGGGTCTCTCAGTCAACTTCGAGATCACTGGCTCCATCGCACAGTCTGGACAGCAAGCTGGGGTTTTTCTTCTCTATGCCTCCTCGTTGCCGGGCTTACAGGCATGTGCTCTGTCTGTTTACGTGTGGGAACCTGAACTTGTGTTCTTCTGCTTACACAGCGAGTACTTGACCAAATGAGTTACCCCCAGCACTGACATATATTTTTTAATATTTCCAGAAGAATGGAGGCTGCATTGTCACATTCATAGCTGAATAATAACTGTATTGAAGATTGCAGAAAGAATCTATAGCACACATGAGACCATCTGGGTAACAGGATACTCCTTTGCAGAGTGGGGTTGCATTTTCTTTTCAAAGATAGATTACATACAGCCATCTTACTCTGAAGAGCTTGATTTCCTAAGGATAATCTAGTTACTCTCAGAGAGGATTAGTTAGCTCATATGATTCAGGAGGATAAGTATTTTATACCAAACAGTAAGGCCCTTATGAAAATGAGGAAATCCCAAAAAAGGGGAAAAAGTACACAGTGCCAATCTCTTGCTCTGAGCAAAACTAAGCAGCCTCTGCCCACGCAGACCATGGCACGCTGCCTCCCTCTGGGCTGGTGCTTGTTTTTCACCCAGGGCAATCTAAGAAAAGGTAACCTGGACACCCAGTGTCATACGAAAGCCTCACCTATGGGCACTTGCGGTCTTGCCAAACACTAACTGTATGCCCACAATGTCTCTCAGGCTTGCCAGCTCTGCTAGCTCCCTAAACTGTAACTCGGAGCCCTTTGTTCCCAGAATGTTAGAGACGTGCAGAGCTTTAGTTGTAACTACACTAACAAGTATTTTTATCTTTTTGGTTGGGCCCCACAAACTGATGCTTGGATGATAAACTTTACACTCCTGTTCCCAGGTGGCTGGGTTTGTCTTAAGTATTCCTGAGCCCGACATTATTCTTAGGTCAAAGTTCTGTCAATCTCAAAACATGGTTGCCACTTCAAAGAAAGTAAGAGATGGTTTATTCTGGAGCCAAATATGATTGGCTGTGGCATAGGGATGTGGGTTGAGGTTATTCCCAAGGTGTTAACAGTTCCATGAAGCTTCTGTACTCACAGACTAGAGAAAGCAATAAATCATGACACTTCAGAAACACTGGGAGGAACGAGAGAGAGGTGGGCTGTATCAGAGCAGAGACCCTCAGACTCTGCAGCTGGCGCTTCGGCTGGCGGAAGGTAGCGTCCACTGAGAAACTGCTCTGCAAAGGACAACTAGAGCACTATTTGAACATTACAAATGATTTACCTAATGGTCACACAGCAGTCAGGCCCAGCACAGAGAGAGACAATAAATGGCTGTTAGGAGGGCCAGCGATGGCCCAGATAGCACAGCTCTAGGCCTGCAGCATTCCAAACATTGCAGTCACTGAAGTTCGGATCAGTTCATCAGCCTTGCAGAGGTTCATTTGAAGGTGCAGCTTCTATCTGGGAATTCTCAGCTCCTGTTATGTCTTCTCAAAACAGTGCCACAAGCATGGCTCGAAGCATGGAACCGAAGTTCTCAGGTTCCCTCTGTGCACCACCTTCCCCTTCCCCTCTCCGGAGGAGTCAAAGTTGAACAGAATGAAGACGTTTCCTAGCAGGAGGGGATTCACATCCTGGGGACCTCTTTTCTCTCTCCTGCGACTGTATCGTGAGTTGATCATGAAGCTCTATCACATTTCTCTTGCATTTCCACAGCACCTTCAGATCTTAGCTTTGTCAGGGCTGTTTTCCCCAGCTCAGCCAAGAACTGTGCTCTGCCTGCTAGCTTAGCTCACAAAGCGGTTGTCATTCTCCAATGACCCCTGTCTGCACAGCTTTTAGAGAGTCCCTCCATGGGGATACTAATAAGAACGTGGTTTTGATGGCATATGTGTATATTTAACCAAATCTTGGTAGTTTTTAATAGTTACTTTCTCCCCTCTATTGGTTCAATTTTTACCACCAACCATTCACTTTATGCTGTTATGTTACATTGACAAAATCATACTAGTCTTAATGTTCCTGAATAAAAATGGGATTTTTTGGCAGGTCCCTGGGTTATACAATATATTCAAGGTAAAAATTAGCTGAAACTGATACTCTGCCAACCTTCAGTTTAAAAAAAGGGTTCCCACCCTGACAAACCAACTGCAGAATGGTATATTCAAGGCTGTAATAACAAGATCATATTCTCATATACTTTTGTACACATTTCTGAAGAAAAACCTAATAATCCCCTTGTGGGATAGATTGTTGTCTTATGCTTTTCTGCCTCTTCCCATGAACACAGCAAAAGATTATAAATTCTGTCAAACATTTTAACAGAAATGAACAAAGAACCTTCGTGAGGCATACCTAAGCATTTCTGAAAAATATAAGCCATAGTGGGTTCCAAGAGCTACACACACAAAACTGAAGCCCAAACTCTGTGGGTAATAGTGGACATTATTTCCATCTGGCAACTAGTTTGTGGTGGTCCGAGCCGTATTATTAGCAGAGCGCAGGCTTGTGATTAAATCACATTCTCGGTGGGTCTCCCAGAGGAAAGGGACACATAGTAAACACACATCTCCTGACTGTGGGGGAGCAAATTCCTACCCACACATTATTCTCTGCGTCAAAGGTCCACCGTCCTCATGTTCTATGCTCTAACCTCCTGTGCCCTCAGGATCACACGAGCATGAAAACACAGAATCACTGCGATCCAGACTCTTCGGGACTAACAGGCCCTGAGCTTAAACCTTCAGAGCGGTGGTGGACCGAAAGCTTCTCCATTTCCCAGGATGACTCTGGATTTGAAAAGACATCAGACAGATAAGATATGAGAAAACACCCAAACATAAAAAAAAGAAGGGGATTCTGAAGGTAGAAATGACAGCTTGAGTGTCAGGGAGATCTGTATTTAAATATTTCTTCCACTATATAGAAACTATGGGACAGGTTGTTGAAGTCTCGAGGTGGTTATGAAGATCAACATAATATTTGGGGAAGGTTTATCTTTATCATATTTTGAACATTTGGTGAAGGTTAGTCATATTTCTTTTCTTTAATTTATTTTTAAAACCACCTTTTCTCATTTTACATACCAATCCCAGTTCCCACTCCCTCCTCTCTTTCCTCTCCCCTCACCTTCCCCACCCCATCCCACTCCCCATCCACTCCTCAGAAAGTGTAAGGCTTCCCAAGGGGAATCAACCAAGTCTGGCATATCACTTTGAGAGCAGACCAAGGCCCATCCCCCTAGGAGCAAGGTAATCTTCAGAAAAGAGTCGGCTCCAAAAAGCCAGTTCAAGCACAAGGGCTAAATCCTGGTCCCACTACCAGGGGCCCCACAGACTGCCCCAGCCACACAACTGTCACCCACACTCAGAGGGCCTAGTTTGATTCTATGCAGGTTCTCCCACTATCACTTTGAAGAAAATGAGCTCCCACTAACTCAGGTCAGCTGTTTCTGTGGTGTCCCCATCATGGTCTTGACCCCTTTGCTCATATTATTGCTCCTCCCTTTCCTCAGCTGGTCTCCAGAAGCTCAGCCCAGACCTCTGCATCCGCTACAGTTGTTGGGTGAAGTTTCTATGATGACAACTACAGTAGTCATCAATCTGATTGCAGGGGATGGCCAATCCAAGACACCGTCTCATAAAGCAAAGGATAACCAGCCTATAGTCCATGACCCCAGAGAAACAAGGTAACAAAGGGAACCCTAAGAGAAACATACGTGGATCCCCTTGCTGACGGGAAATAGACAAAAAATCTTGAGAAAATTGGGAGTGTGGGGGTGCAGAGAAGGGAGGTCAGAAGCAGGGGGGATAAGGGGGGAGAAGAGGAAAACATGAAGGAACAGGATGGTGGCGATGGGAGAAGGACAGAGAGGGAGAGCAAGGAAAGAAATATCTTGATTGTGGAAGCCATTACAGGGTTAGCGTGGAACCCGGCACCAGGGAAATTCCCAGGAATCCACAAGAATGAGCCCAGTTAATCATATTTCTATTGCCAGGGAAGTTGCTGCAAAGACAATGGGCACCAGTTAGAGTAGTTTTAGAACGCGGTTAATAGACTATGGCTGGAAAGAGGGAAAGGAAGGTGAGGAAAGGTCATTTCCAAGTTTCTGACAACTAGGTAGATGGAGGTAGCTTTCCACTGTACCAAAAAGTAGAGGATAAGGACTGGATGGAGGGGAGAAAATAACATATTCAATTTAACTATGTTGCTGGGACATAGTGAGATGATGGTCACAAAAAACCAACTGGATGGCTAAGTCCAGTTTAAGGGAGAAAAAGTATTGAGCTGCAAACCTTATTCCATAACATACTAGCAGAAAAGATACAGCTGAAGCCACAAAAGTGGGTCATGAAAGCAGAACGTCCAGCAAATAAAGAAAACATAACCAAGTACACAAGTGTGCCTTTTATTTAGAAAAATGTGTGCTAAGATGCAATGGGGGTCTGGGGCTATGGATCAATTAGAAGGGGGCACACCCAGCGTAAACAGAGCTCGGAGTTCCATGGCCAGCATTGTATAAACAACAGACTGCGTTGGTGCGTGACTGCTTTCAGCACTTAGCAGATGGGAAGAGGAGAGATTCAAGGTCCTCCTCAGCTACACAATGAGTCACTCCTCAAGGGGGAGAGAGGGGGAAAGGAGGGAGGGAGGGAGGCTTTGCTGTGGAGGCTGGTGGTGGGTAGCAAGAGTTGTGTCTGATGGGAAGAGAGCTCTGATGTTAGAAAAGTTAAGAGAGGCAGGCACTGCTTTGCTGTGTTTAGAACGGGGGTCAGTTAATGCCTATGACTGGGCTCTGTCCTGGGAGTGGTGAGGGTATGAGATGCACCTAATCTGATAGAAGATGGAAGAGCTCCGAGAGAAGGCAACAAAGAGTGACTCCTGGCAAGCTCATGTTGTACTCTATCTTAGCAATGCTAGAATTGAGAGCAACAGAGTTCTGAGCCTCGGAGTCTGGACCTCATGAGAATATAAAGGTCAATAACATCTGTCCTGCTGGGCTTCACAAGATTAGTAAAATTTTTTCTAACACACTTAGCTTGTGATAGCACCAAAATGTGTCATCAGCAATCAGAAGAAACCAAACCAGGATAAGCACACACAAAAAAGTGCCTGCGTGCAAATAAAAAGACAGTGTGTCACCGAAACTGTTTGTTGTGTGACTTCATCTTAGGGTCCTTGGAAGACATCCAGGTGCATTATCCCCATTGTCATCAGCCCCAGAACAAGGGAGTCGTCCTTTCCTGAGATCCGCACATGTAGCAGTTCCCAGGCTAACTTACTGAACCACGTAGTTATTTTTATTGTCCTTTCCATGTAAAAATGATAAATGACTAGTTTGTAAACCCCTGCCCTGCATGTAGAGGACGGCTTTCTTTCCTGAATTAGACATTGGCCAGAAGTGTGGAAATGTGCCAATCACCAAGTCTTGAGCCATAGTTAATAGAAGCCAAATGTAATATAACTGTGAGTAAGCTAGTGCCCCACAACACTGCAGATTAGTGCCAGGGTCAACAACAGGAAGGAAAGAAATGAGGAGAAAGAAAGAGAGGGAGGAAGAAAAAGACACCCACAGACACAGAGAGATGGAGCGGGGGAGAAACGGTGAGAGCAAAGAGCAAGCCCAGGCACTGTGTCTAGGCTTGATACTGCCTCTTGAAAACCATGATGTAATCTGTGAGATGATCCCACAGACCATCTCCGTGTGGTTCCAATTGGTCCACAACGTAGGGAGTTCTACTCTAGACACATTCAGATCTCTGAAAAAAATGGACATTGTCACCAAAGTCAGAAGGGACATCTTACTTAACCCACATGGACTAAAAACAGATGAGGTCTTCCCCAGAACAAAGAGGACGGTCAGATATTAAAAACCGTCAGGGAAGAAGCCTCAGTGTCAAACATGGAATCCAGAAACTATATAGTAGACCTTGCAAAAGCCATCAACTTAGTCCCCAACTTACTACAATTATTGCAAATCTTGTCACAATTTCAATCCCTACCAAGGAAGGTCCTGACTCTTTCATGTATATAGTTTCAAACATTTTTCAATGGTTCTTTAATATCTGAATTCCTATCCTTTTATGTTGAGAAAAAATAAAATCAAAAATGTTAAATGAAATCTGGAGCTATTATTTGAGAAAGAAATCATGGGATGGGGGGAGAAGGTGGAGAAGGAGAAGCCAGCGAAATGTCACTAGATCCCCTGCAGATCTTTGTAGAGGACACAGACACTATGCCTGAGACTTCCCCAACAATACCTGGCTGCCACTGGTCCTCTCCCAGCAGGAAGATAGCACAATTTACGGAGCTGAGTTAGAGTGACAGAATTCTGAGTCCCTGAGACTGAGGTATGTTGGGAAGAAGCCCCAGAAAAACCTGCAGTCTTTGCAGGGCTATAGGCTTCAGGAATTTCCACACACAGCTCAAGCCTTCTTGGGAGTGCAATGAAGCTCGGCTTGGTGCCAGTACTGCCATTTATTCTGCATAATTCTCAGGAATATCCACCTTTGTTCTGCCACCCAAAGTGCTGTGGTTCATTCATCAGGCAACCTCACTGCAGCTTTGGGGTTTCATGGGTCGGGAACAAAACATCTAGGTACCCTCAGGTACAAGGCTAAGCACTCCTGTGTACCTTTACAGTGGCTTTGGTTCTCACAGGAGAAGCAATCTCCATTTCCTGCTTCTCTCTGAGCTTGGCTGTCCGTGCTGCCAACAGTCACGCTATAACAGCCATGACGGCTTAGAGTGTGAGCAAAATAGTCTGCAGATCAGTGTTACACCTGTTGGCTTGCCAGGCATCGGGGCAACAATGCCAGGGGCTTGCATTCACTACAGGTGTACGCTCATCTATAGGAGCCATTAGTAACGAGGTTTTCTGGGCATCGATTAATGAACACTGCCTATAAGGAACAGCTCTTGCCTGGGAACAGTAATAAGTAATAAAAGCTCCTGAATTTTAAAACTCTTTCATTCCTACAAATAGTTTCTAGAAAGTATATTATTGTGAAACAACGATGAAGTTTATTTTTCCTTCTTTGAAACGAACACATCAGTGTTTATTTTTACATCAGTGAGAGGCAATTCAACCTTAAGCAATCTGGTAAAAACCTGTAGAATCTCTCCCTGTCTCTTTAGAGATAAGCAATAAAAATGAAAAGGGTGTCAGAGAGGCTTTATCCAGCAACAGATGGGACAGATGGGAACAGATGCAGTCCCACAGCCACACATTAGGTAGAGCTCAGAGAATCCTGCAGAAGAGGGGAGAAAGGATTATAAGAGTCAGAGGGGTCAAGGACATCACAAGAAAACCCACAGAACCAACTAACCTTGGCTCATAAGGCCTCACAGAGACTGAACCCTCAACCAGGGAGCCTACGTATAGGCACTCTGCATATATCTTACAGTTGCATAGCTTTGTCCTCTTAGGAATTCCTAACAGTGGAGAAGGGGCTGTCTCTGACTCTTTAGGGACCCTACTCCTCATATTGGGTCACCTTGACCAGCCTTAATCCATGGGAGGTGTTTAGTCTTACTACAACTTGATATGCCATGTTTTGTTGTTATCCATGGGAGAACAGGAAGAGAAATGGACTGGGGGGATGGGAACAGAGGGGTATGGGGAAGGGGTTGGGGTATAGGTCGTGGGGGAGTATGGGGAAATGTCAAATAAATAAACAACAAAGAAATAAACAAATACAAAAATGTATATATAGGGTGAAGAAGACATGATCGATATAGGATTGTCCTAGCCCAATTCCCAAGCCTACCAGTTCCACAAATGTGGTTTAAGAATAAGGCTATGTAATCTCCCTATAAATATTTTATTTAAGGTCAGGTTCAAAGCTTTTTTGCCATAGATGTGGGAGATAGTTTCTTGCAAAGGAAACAAAACCAGCCACCTGTAGGGTGAGCAGGTGACAGGAATGCGTGGGTGGGTGGGTGTCGGTGGGTGAGTAAACGGCAGACTCAACAACTACCCTGTCCGAGTGCAAGGAGGAACAGCTCCCCAACTGGGGATGTGGGCCCTGTATCACCACATCCTCGCTCTTTAAGATACAGTATCTGAAATGTTTACATGTTGTACCCATCTTGTTAGTATTGGTTGGACAAAAGTAATGATAATAATTAACATTATTTGACACTCCAGGACAGGCCTCACATCCAGGACTGTCAGCCAATGCAAACTGGGCTCGATGGTTGAAGAGTGAAGTGGGAGAAAAGGAGGGGAAGGGGAGGCACAGAGACAGGGATGAAGGTGGGGAGAGGGTATCTGGGAAAAGTTTGGAGGAGGGGAAGGATATGATCCAAACACACCATATGAAATTATCAAAGAATTAACAAAAACTGCTTTGAAAGAGAAAAATTAAATAACCAACTGTCTGGGGCAATGAAAGAGCCTTTAGAAGTTTGGTCTAGAAAGACACAAGAAGGTAGACGACCCAGTTACTCACATTTTAACGCCTTTCCCTGTGCATAATTCTTACATTTATTTTCACAGCATCAGATTTAAATTGAATGCCACAGTCATCCTACAGTGTCAGCACGCCACAATCGGAGAACCAGCGGCTTAGGGAATGCCTTAAACCTTTCAATATTTACTTAAACCCGACTTCCCTCTGCTAGGTAATATCCAGGTTTGTAAGAACACAAAGAAGGAAACGCTGTCTTTGTTTTCAGAGCTCACCGACATGGAAAGAACTCTATCAGAAGTTTACAATACCATGTATTAAATAAAGCCTATCGCAGAGATATGTAAAAAGGACAAAGGGAGGAGGAGGAGGAGGGAGCCATTCCTCCTCCCAGGAGATGAAGAGGGATTCTAGAGGGAGAGGTCTCCTCTAGTGCAGCTTTATACAGTGAGGTTCAGTTTGTTAACCATTTAATAAGACATGCTGAGTAATTACATTGTTCATTCTAGCAGAAATAGATGGGTATTAAAGAGTTATGCATAGGGAAGCAATATGGTCAGACTGTTTTTTTTAAATTTTTTTATTAGTATACTGGCAGCGGTGTGACATAAGAGCTACACACAGGAGGCAGAGCAGACAGTGAAGAGCCACAAGACAATGATTTAAGTAATTCAGCCTATTAAGGAGCACCAAGGACATGAAGTAAGTCTACTTGGCTGGAAAAATAATGTTATGACTAAAGAGGAACCATTATTTGCCAGGCATCCATGTGGATACCCACCAGCCATTTGTCTCTGACTCCAGTTCCTGCAAGATAAGTGCCCTGACTCAGTAACCCCCACCCAAGTGTACAGTGTGACTACCAACTTGCTATGTTATGACTAACTGCTTTTATTTTTGCCTCTGTAACTTGCTTACGCAGATTGTTTTGAGTTGCCTTAACTACTTAACCTGGCAGAACAGAACAGTTTTTGCTTGCTTGAATAGATATTGAAGGTCTTCATGTGATCCCCCCCCCCTTTAGAAGTCCTTCTCCATATCCCTTCTTCATGGCAATCTCAAATTTGGTTTATTTATCCTGATACCAACTAATCAATAAATCTTTTGACTATAATTGGACTGAGTCTATGGTCTTTCCCCAAGGGTCACAAACTCCATAGCAATAGCCAGAGGACAGACATTAAGGACTTGGCTTACAGAAGGAGGGGAAGGGGGCAGGAGAGACGGGAGAGTTCAAACAGGACTGAGTGCAAAAGCAAGCTGCCGACTCTGCAGCCAGGTTATTTGACATCAATTAATTGATGTCCTTACATTAATTCGCCCTTACATTCTGGGTGGATTCAGGCAACTGATGTACCCACTCTAAACCTCTTTCTGGTATATATGCCAAGACATCTCTTGACATTGGTGGACATTTGTGCCTACAAGTTCCTTTTATTGTTACTTTCTGTAATTCTGGTGGGGATAGTGATATTATCTGATGTGTTTGTTTTAAAAGACCATGTGTTCTGTTTGCAGTGCTTTCAGACTAGTTCCATAGTGACAGGGTGAGCACTCTGGCTTCTGCTGTGCTTCTAGGACAGTCTCAGTTGGTGTAGATTAACACATGGCTCTCAGATTGAAAAGAAAGCTTCCATAGCACAGCAATGGTGTCAGAGTCCTGTATGCAGACAAAGCTGTCTACAGCATGCCAAGTATGGGGCCAGGGCTTGAGTCTCTAAGACAGGGACATCTGACATGGGAAGCAGAGGAGGCAAAATCTCCAGAGGTTCACTGGGAGAGAAGGCCAGATAAATAGGAGGGGAAAAATAGTTCGCTGCAAAAGAGGAGCCAGGTGTATGAAGAATATCTGTCTCACAGTTAGAAGTCTTGAATTAGACCGTTAACACAACTGTGGTATCATTCAGGATACTTCTCCTTATCTTAATTTTGACTCCATTTCTAGAGATAAGAGAATGGAAAGGTGACTTCTAAGTGGGCAGGATTTATAGGTTAAAGGGCATCAGATTCAAAAATCCCTTATAATTCAGCTGTGTTAAATGACTTAAATACTGCTTCACATAGCAGTAAAGTCGAAAGGGGTGTTTCTATTGCTTACATCACAGCACAAGAGCAAATCCCATTCTTTCCTTCTTCTAATCTCCCTAAGGGGACTGGGCTGATAAGGAGCATCAGCTTCCAGCAAAATGGGTGGTGTATGTCTGCAGGGCCCCATCACGTGCTGCTTTTCTGGTCGCTTCTGCTGTGACTCTACAACTTCAGGGCTGAAACTTGAACATGGGCCTCATTTGAGGAGAAAGACACTCGGACTTTTCCAGAGAGATGTCTCCTGTTACAAATAACATTGGTCTTGCAAATCGTCTGATGGTTTTGGCAGCATAGCGTATGAAGTGAAAAGGTTGAGCATGTTGGCTTTGGACCCGCATCCTGACTCCACCACTTCTCAGGTACGAGGGCCTGGGAAATTGACCGTTCTAAGCCTCCATTTCCTCCCATGGCAAGGCTGATGACAACTCTGGACTATTTCAGATAGTGAGTCCCTAACAACACATGGGGGGCTTGTAATATTTTACCTTTGAACTCTTCAGAGTAGAAGAGATTGAGAAGGATTGAGAAATGCATTTTTAAAAGGTCCTTTGAAGAAGACATCATCTCTTCTTCCAACAGGAAAAGTGTTTACATTCTTCCTAGCCATGTAGCTGTCCATTTACAAGAGACCTATCAGCCTGATCCACACTTCTCATGGTGCCAGGGCTGAGTAAGCTGGTTCTCTCCAGCTGGGGACTGACCAGATGCCCTCCTGATCAATGTGACACATGGCCCATTAAAGAGAGTCACTCAAAAGCTGAACAAAGCTAACTACCTGCACACACACCATATCTTAATGATGAGCCCCAAACTAACTACCAAAGGCTGGCTCACAAGCCACATCTTAATGGTGAGCCCAAGGAAATTGTATCACATGTCTAAATGTTCTTGGTCAGTGGGTGTTTTTCAAAAATAAAAAGACAAGAACTGTTAAAATCTTACTCTTTTTTCTTCTTACATTAAATAGCTGCAAAATCAGTCAATAGGATAGGTAAAACTATCTAGTCAGAGAGGGGAACCTCTAAGTTTATCACCTAAGCTGTCAAATCATGTGGTGTTTCATCTGGAATTTAAAATCAAAGACAAGAAAACGTAGAGATGTCCTGACCTGTTATTAACTTTGCATTTTTTAAAGATTACTATCCTTTGCTGTTGGCAAAATGGTCATTAAAAATAAAGCACTGAGTTAAGCAGTAAAATTGGACCCCATAAAGTATGATAGTATTGTGACTCTTAAAGCCCCCCGTGCAGATGTTCCTAATCAGACTGAAAACACAGACACACAAACCAGTTGTTCCAGTTACAGAACAATTTCATTAAAAGCATGCTTATAATTGAACAGAATAAATAATAGTTAAAGCCAGGGAGGTAGTGAGACTGTATTGAAATGTAATCCCAAGGAGTCTCTGCCAAGAAAACTGTTCCAACATTTTAAAGCTGGGAAGCTGAGAAATCAGTTCCTCTTCTGGCTACAGGTAGAAAATTATTACCTGAATTAACCGAAACCTGTGCGAACATAGCTTTAGGGAAATCACACACACATACACACACACACACTCACACACACACTCACACACACACACTCACACACACTCATACACACACATACACACACTCACTCACACATACACACACACTCACACACACATACACACACTCACACAGATATACACACACTCACACACACTCTCTCTCTCACTTACACACACACACACACACAAGCACAAAGAACGCCTCTTTTTGAATCTGCTCTGGGAAAGTTAAAAGTCCAATTTCTCACCACACACACACACACACACAAGCACAAAGAACGCCTCTTTTTGAATCTGCTCTGGGAAAGTTAAAAGTCCAATTTCTCACCCTGTACATTTTTTATTGAGGCACACACGCTGCAGGAGTAAACAGACACACGCAGCCTGCACATGCTCCGAGGACGCAGGATTCCCTTTGCAAATAGTGATCTTGGCAATAAGCCTCCTTTATGTACTAAGAGCTTTGTTCCCTACTTATAGCAAGTCCCACGGCTACAGCAGGTAAGTGTGTGGTGCTAATTAGGCTCAAAGGTGGTTGCAATGAAAACAGGAACTCTTTCATAGCTTGATTCGATGGAGGTAGGAAATTAAGTTATAAGAGCTCCTTTTCCCACAATTACCGATCTTTTTCTTTGAATCCGTATGAACTTTAACATTGCAAAATATGTAATTCCATTCAAGGGTTGGTGCTTAATTGCTTTAATTCCAAGCCAAAAAAAAAAAAGTCAAGTAATTTTAATAGCAATTAGGAAAATCTTACACAGAAACATCTACTCTGCTTATTTTCCTAATGCTAATATCCATTTTATTAAAAGTCTGTTGCATTAACTAGACTGTCATGCCTAGATCATGATCCCCATCCAAGAAGCAAAGCGACATTCATCCAGCATAAAAGAGCAAACTGGAACGCAGCACTTACCTTGTGTCACCTGCTGAACTGCCAACATGAGCCCAGACACGGTGTCTGGGAGCAGGTTTTCCTTCAGACTGTACTGTGGTGCCCATTCCAGAATAGGTAGGCGCCTTCTCAGCCACTGTTTAAGGTCTTCGCAGTGGGGGGCGTGCATCTTGCCCCACAGCGTGCTTTTCTTTTTCCTCTTTGCTCCCGTCATTTTTCAGATTCCCTCCTGTAGTAGTCAACTTCTTCAGACAAGGGAGAGAGAAAAAAAAATCGCTGTTGAACACCTCCTTTCAATGCCAGGCTCCAGTTCGTCTGTGGTTTACAATGTCAAAGCTATTCAGAAAATAAAAAGTGGGAGAGGAAGAGAGGAGAGAGAGGAGAGGGGAAGAGATGGCAGAAACCCAAGTGGATGCACTGAGCTGGGGGGTCTTACTGTGCAGAGTTCAGCTAATTGTTCTAGATAAAAATTAGAGACCCAAACCTTGAATTCTTATCTGAGTAAGAAATGGTCCCTGCTAATGGAACACTTTTCTGGTCTTGGAAAAGGAATGGGTCCAGTGGTGAGATGGCTATAGCTCCCTTGCCAGTAATTCCCCTTATATTCACTGTCGTCTTATGTTTTTGGCTGCATTCCCAATGGTTAATGAGGTAGTACGGGGCGTGTGTTGGAAGTGGGCTGGGCTATGCTAATGAAACCAGGAAGCATCGGGCCAGCCCAGTGTCTCTGAGTCCTGACTGCCTGAGGGATTTGCTGTAGGGAGTATGCTCAGGGAATGCAGCCCTGATCCTCTGAGGTGTTCATTTTCAACATGGCTAAAATTTGCCAGTTCCACAAAAGTCAGAAACATGACAAGGGACTACATGAAACCTCGTCATTTTATTCTTTGGGACACGGAGTTTTCATTCATACAAAAAACAGCCACCGTGCCATCTGAGAGAGGACTAGCAAGTTTTTATAAACAAACTGAAATTTCATCTCCTGGGCTAAAGAAATAAGTACCAGAGTGAGCAAATATTTGTGGCTAGAGTTTATTTTTCTTCCTGTTTCTGCTCATTCACTTTTCACTGATTGTTTCATAAAGTTTTGAATTAACATACTTATGTCACTGTAAGTAAAATTTATTGAGGGATTTGGTATCATTAAAACTATTGTTTGAAGTGCCGCTCGTGTGTGTGTGTGAGTGTGTGTGTGTGTGTGCGTGTGTGTGTAATACTATCTTTTGTTGGCATAACTTTTAGTAGAGTGTTGTCCTTTTAAGAATGAGTGTTACATTTTATAACAGAATAGACTGTCAAAGATTTTATGATATTGTTATTTCCCACTGCCTCCAGGAGAATAAGCTAGCATTATGATCTGAACCATTGGAACTCACCCAAAAAGCCAATATTCTAAGTAAAACTGTAAAGCCAAGAAAGAAAGAAAGAAAGAAAGAAAGAAAGAAAGAAAGAAAGAAAGAAAGAAAGAAAGAAAGAAAGAAGAAAGAAGGAAACAAGCGTGTAGTTTGTTGCAGCTCTGTAACGTGTTTGTCCAGAGACATCCGATGCTGGAGGTTGCTAGAGCGGTACCGAGTCAGAGCCATGGATTCTCTAAAGGACCCTGCTATGCTTTCTCCTATTACTTCAAATAAATGGAAGAGCTACTTTCTCAGCTTCAAAAATACAAAATTCCTTGCTTTATATCTACTTGGAAATACTTTTTTCATATTTAATGAGTCCTGAATATATAGAGAGATTATGCATTTTATATGAATGTATGTAATTTGTTCTGCTTTTCCAAATATCTACATCACTTCAGTTTCTAACACTTTAATACATTTCTAACACAGTAAGATAAAGGTTTATAGAGAAGGAGTCTTATTAGGACTGAGATGAAGCTCAGAGGTATAGTTTCTGTCTAGCAGGCATGAGGCCCTTGCCGCAATCCCTAGCAAAAGAAAAAGAGGGAGAAGGAGAGAGAAGGAGGAGTCTCATTCAGAGAGGATGCTGCAAATGGCAGCCTTTTAACTTGTTGTTTAATATGCAAGTTCCTCAGAAGACAGATGACAACACACTGAGGTTGCTCTCCTTTGCTGTGGAGATGTCTCCCTTGGTGGCATGTGTTCTGCTCAGCACGTATGCACAGTGAATATCAGAAGCTACATGCACATGCATTATGGATCACTTTCTTCATTAAGATGAACATGAAGTTTTAAAAATAAATCTAGATAATAAATTCAAACCTAGGCTGCAAAACAAATAAGAAGAAAAATCATTGAAAAGTTCACTGAAGTCACCAATCAATACCTATTTTGTGATTTCCACTCTATAACTTTCTGCTAAATCCTAGAAACAAATCATTCACCTGAGCAGAACTTCTGTGAGGAAAAGGGAGTAAAAGAACCCACTCAGAACTACCTATCCTGCATCAGGGCCAGTAACTGTGCTAAGTGATTACTGCTCTCCAGGGGGTAGATTTGTATGAGAGATTAGTTCTTAGAAGGCTCATCAGACAGTCCCTAAGAGAATAAACCCTTCCAAAAAATCTTTTCTAAAGCTTAAACCTAGCGCTGCGCTTCCATTTTCCCAATCCTGTGTGCAAATACATTCTGTAAAGCCTGCCAAGGCTTCACTCCACATCATGCTATCAGCCTTATTTATAATCAGCAATCCCAAACAGAGAAAGCTTTATGCGGAATTTCTTCACACGTGAAACCCTCAAAGTGATTTGGCCAGCCCATAAAGTTCGGTAAGACTAGTAACATTTATTTGAGAGTTCAGTGACTATGGTAGTTTAAGGTTCTGTCGTGTATACTACCCATATGGGCCATCTCTTCCCTGAATGTCCAGTGAGCACGGACAGAATCGAAAGATTCTCTGATTGTCTCCACTTCAGATATGGACCAACGGGAAGCTTCTTCTTCCTGAAACATCATTTTGATCACATCATTCACAGGTTGAAATTTCTGTCCTATCCAACGTTAAACTCAAACTAATTAACAAAAGCAATGTGAGTCTCCTGTTCCCCACTGCCCCCACCTAGCTTACCATAAGCTCTAACTCAACAAGTACATAGGACACAATCACTGCAGAGGAGGAGGGGAGGGGCAGAGGAGCTATTGTCCATGTTTTCAGACTTTAAGAGATATTTAATGTAGGAAATTGGAAAAGGTATAACTAACATTTTCCCAGCCAAAAATAATCAATAAATGATAATGAAGTCACACAGAACGAGCTGTATGCTCAGGAACAGGGGGTTCATTGTCATGGGGGATAAACTCCTCCCATTCCACCCAGACCCTATTTTCCAGCAAGTAACAAGCTACAACACACTGACATCCGTAGTCACGTGATCTTCTCCTTTACATCTTCAAAATATTTAGTAAAACCTACATCTTCCATGAACACTTTCCTGGACCCCCAGCAGTCTGGTCACACACTATGTTTGGTATTCAGGTAGCCTTCAGATAAAGAGCTTCAGTCATTTTCATGATATATTTTTTCCTTCCTTCACCTCCTTCCTACATGATGTTCTTCTCTCTCACTCACATTAAGTTCCTCATGAGTAGGGCTTATTCCCTTTCTCACGATTTTGTAGGAGACACTGTAGTCACAGCAGGCGATTATGCACGCAGTCGCTCTGCTGGAGTGGCTCAAGGATCACTCAGCCTGTTGCAGCATAATTGCCACCCGGTTCTCGAAGAGAGTGGGGACAGCATGCGGAGAGAAAACAAGCCGAGGTGGTAGGGAGAAAATAGAGAGAGCATTTGTCTTCCCCGCTCAGCTTCTCCATGCCCTTTCCGAATCTAAGAACTGTCCTTGTTTTTAACATAAGTCCTTTTCTTTATATGATAGAATCTGGACTGTGGAGTGAGGAAACTCCAGATAGGATGTGCAGAAGAGAGAGAGATGCCACAAGAGAGGTAGCCACCCTCCTGCTGAAGACTTCGCAGAAGCCTAGTGTCGCCCTTGCCAGTGCTCAAGGCCATCACGAAGCACACGGGAACCTGGCCAGGCTCGAGTGAGCTCAGAGTCTTCGGGAAGTATGAAGCTGCTTAGAGACAGGTTTGCATTTCCTGGATTTTGAGAGACAGTAAAGACTGGCATATGACTTTTGGCTTGGGGTGATGACTCACATATGCAGGGACCAGGTACCTAAAGCATTGAATGTACCCAAGTTGTACTAGAAATACAGACTCACAAGCCATGGGTAGCATCTGTTCCTTACTCATATCTACTACACGAAGTTGATCACTACAGCATTTCTTTCTTTCTTTCTTTCTTTCTTTCTTTCTTTCTTTTGTTTTTTGTTTTACGAGACAGGGTTTCTCTGCAGCTTTGGAGTCAGTCCTGGAACTAGCTCTTGTAGACCAGGCTGGTCTCGAACTCACAGAGATCCACCTGCCTCTGCCTCCTGAGGGCTGGGATTAAAGGCGTGTGCCACCACCGCCCGGCGATCTACAGAATTTCTAATAAAAAGACACTGCAGAAAAGCTCGATCCGAAGGGGGAAAGAGAAGCCGAGATGCAAGTTTTTCTCTGTTCACCAAACCACACAACAGGTATTGAGATGCATCCACAAAGAGGGGCCAGCTTTTCATAAGTCATCTAAATATGATACCATCTTCTAATCAGGGTAATTTTTTATATAGACCAGCATAGACCTTAATCCAAATTCAGTTTTAGTTTTTCTAATGACTAGAGTTAACAAGCTTAGAAAAACAGCCCCTTCCAATTTCTGGACCTGATTATTAGAACATTCTTTCCTAATTGGTAAGCCAAGACCCACTATTTAATATTTCTACTCTGGTCTTCACCCTAACCTCTGTACTATATTACAGACTCTCAGCTTCCAGCATAACTCATTCAGAGCTACAATTTTTGAAAACAGTTCTTTGTTTTTCCAGGAGCTGTTCATTTCCTAAATACCATTAGACATGGAAGTCAATCACAGTCCTGAATTCCAGTGTTGTCTCATAGCAAACCAGTCAGCCCAATGGTGAGCTCCCCAACAGTGAGCAAGGTTGATCTCAATAGTGTGCTTATCTTACTGCCTTTGATTAAACAGAACTCTCCAAGCTCTTGCTTTGTCCTCTTTCTGTGATTTTTATACTATGAGATAATATGATCTGACAGCCCCAGCGCCGTAGTAAGGAATATATAGCAAGAACACTGGGGTTTTCTGACCACTGGCCTACTTTCAAGCCCGGGGGGAGACCCTGTAACACAGGACATGTGACATTCTCCTCCAGCCACTGCATGCAAATAAAGATCATGCGGCATATTTACTAGGACCTATACTTTAGAATAAATTTTCTTAGAAAGAATTGGAAATGGTCAAATATGATAGTTTTTTAATTGTGTCTAAAATGATTTTTAAGGATTCATGTGAAGTCAATGATACTGTCTTCATCATTGATGAAACTTTGATTCAGAAAAAGAAGAAAAGAGAGTGAAATTGGTTCCCAGATTTCATTGATTCTCCCTCGGGATACATAGCCACCATTTTAGTGAAAAACAATCATAAAGAAAAGAGAGATTGTTTGGAACTTAATATTGCTCAGAAGGGGAAATCGCTAAAAAAATACTCCATAAGCTTTGTGTTTTTGCATAATGACCAGTCCCCAACGTCAATCTCCTCCATATAAGAGTGTTTGACTTACTTTTAAGGGAAATTCAAAATCAATATGAACCTTGCCTCATTAGCACATGAACTTGAAATAGCACCTGTGGCCACCCCTAATTTAAAAGATTCAAACAGTGCAGTTGTCATGGTTATAGCATTCTGGAAGGTGATCATTTAGGTTTTAATACAAAAGCTATAAGCCAGTGCTAAGACCCAGGACTTGAAATTCTTCTAAAAGTCTTCCTTCCGATATGAACTTTCATCAGAAGACAGGTAAATACACAGAAAGGCGGCCTACAAAGTCGACACGGACCAAATTGTTCTCATATATGTCTAACACTAGGTCCCACTATCAAAGGCAAACCTCAAGGTGGGCCTGGTGGTACAGGCTTCTCATCAAAATCATGGAGACGCAGAAACAGGAGGAACACTACAAGTTCATATCCAGTCTGGACAACTTCTGGAGGCAGACCCTCTCTGACAACAGCCAAGGATACAGCGGAACAGGAGACTCTGCGCTCAGGATGTGTGAGGCCCAGTACTGCAACCCATCAGTCAATAAAAATGAAAACGAAAAGCTAACGTTCCTGTTTTGACTTTAAATCTTCAAGCCTTTGTACTCTTTGAGTCAAGATAAATGGAAAAGCACAGAGGGCTGGTGTTTGGAATAGAATTTTGATAATTTTGCCAATATTTTTTATTTTTCCAATAAGTCATCAAATTACTATTCTAACAGATTTTTGAAAGCACAGGAAAGTATTTAATAGGCAAATATGTATACTCATACTGCTAGTTTCAATTTTTGCATTGATATCCTGATTTCTTCCATGAAATGTTTTACTTTGCATAGTTTAGGCATGGTGTCTACTATGTGTGTCTGTAGGGATAGATAAGAACATCAGCAACCCCCTCCCCAAAGGTGCACCAAAGAACGCAAGCTACACAAGCTTCGCTATCAAGGAATGGATGCTCCGCGTACCTCCAAGATTTTCATTACTACAAATAACACCGAGGAAACGTCTTGGTATGAGTTTTAAACCCTCATTTCTGATTACTTCCTTATAAGGAAATTGCTAGAGTCCCAGTGCCAAAGAGCCATTCTTAATTGTGCCATTTTATTGGCATCTGTTTTTACCATGATCCAAAGAGGTTTCTCTGGATCAAATTTTACACAAGCCCAGATCTACAATAAATCCATCATCGAGCAGTGTATGTTGACTTAACATTTCATGATGTCTAGCTTTCTAAACTACATGATCATATAGTAAATAGCTCAAGTATCCAGAGTTAGACTTTCCTGAGACCTTTAAATCACAAACTATATTTTTGGTTTTGAGCTTATTTTTACTTGATGGTTATCTATTCCACGACTGACAACATAAATCAGACATGAGCTATAGTAGTGCCCAATTCCCAAAACAATACTTAAAACAATAATCAGAAGTTCTCAGCACTTATACTTGTCTATGAAAGCCAAATTGGGTGTCAGTGAGATAAAAGTAATATAAAAAAGAACATGAATGATTATAGTAGTTATTTAAACATACACAGAGAGAGAGAGGCTGGAAAGATGGTTTCTCAGTTAAGAGAATACATCTTTTTTCCCTAGCACACACATGAAGCCTTCTGTAATTGCCCTTAACTCCAGCCCCAGAGGATTCAATGCCCTCTCCTGACGTCTACAGGTAGCATCATGCATGTGTTGCACATATCTTATATAGGCACATACACATCTACATAAAATAAAAAGGAATGAAAAAACAAATAAATAAACTTTAAAAGATAGAAAAGTCCTCAAGCCATTTTATTTTATTTTCAATGAAAATTCAGTACATTAAGGGACTTTTGGATCTTGAACAAAGAATTTTATTCAGTTCTAGAAACAGCAAATAGGCAAAGCACCAGATATTTTATTTCCTTCATTAATTAGTGGCACAACTGAAATTTACCCTCAACATTCCAACATTTACATTGCATATGGATTGCAATATTCATTGCAATATCCCATATATTACTGGTAATAAAAATTCATCTGCTCAAGCAATAAATCAACCTACAAGGAATATTGCTGTTTATTCCTGTCAGAAGAAACATCTGAAGTGGTGTGCTATGGAGCCAGACAGCCAACTAGCACAACTTCGCCAAGCAAAGCTGAAACTAAATGCCAGCTTCTCAAGGTCTTTGAAAGGAACATGTAGATAAGTGGGCACCAAGGACAATGCTTGGCACATGGGAGAGGCACTGATAAATTCTAATTGTTAGCTCTCACAAATTTCTTTCACCATTTGCTAAGATAATTTGAATCATGTTTGAGACTCTCAACAGTTTTGAGCTGAGGTTTTAATATGCCTTTAAACACTAATATGTAAACGTACAATACCTTAAATGTCTCGTTTCCCATTATTATTCAATTTGAATGAAGTATTTTCTTCTTCTCCTGAGGTGAACAATCGGACCTAGATTGTAATTTTCTGTAAATCTATCTACTAAGTCCCTGAGTTAATGACAACTCAAATCTACTTCCATCTGTGTCAATGCAGATGAATTTGTTCTTAAACTGGAAAGATGAAATATATGATGTGAAGATGAAGACTAAAGCAATCAATCATTTCAGTAAAAAATTTGCATAAACCTATTAAAGGTGTGTGGCATAGGTATTAGTGGGAGTGCCCATGAGCATGGTGTGAATTTATGGAGATTATTCTGGGAGTGTTAATTTAAACAACGGCCTTAGCAGAAATATTCTCCCTCATTTGATCTATAAATCACGTCTAACAAACTGTGATCCTCTGTAAAATCTGTGAAAATGACACTTTAGTATACTTTGAGACCAGTAGCAAAGTGAGAAAAAATGTTTTCAGTAGCCTATTGTTCACAAACCTGTCAGTTCTTCTAGATGCCAACAAAGAAAAAAAAATTATTGCGTACATCCTAACATGTGTTCAGATGAATATTACTCTTAACATTTCCTATTCCATGACCATTCTTACTGCTTGAAGCCATTGCTCTGATAGGCTGCTTTATCAGAATGTTTTATAACACATCAGCTCTCCATGAACTTCTACAGACTAGACAAGCCTACGAAAGCCCCAAGAATGAGGAGATGTTATAACTAGGAAATCTAACACAATTGAGAGTTTAAGAGTCACTAAAACCTAAGGCCAAGAGCTCAAAATGTAAACCGACCTTCAAATAGTTGATGTTTGCATGAAGCTTACTAGATTCTAGTCAGTACATTGAACAGAAAATGCTCCGAAATGAGAAAGAAAAAGAGTGACTATACCCCAAACCCCAATAATGTCATCTGTGAACATGTTGACCCACTCTGCGTATGACGTAAGGAAAGCATTTCTTTCACTCATTCTTCATTCTCATGGACACAGCCCAATACCAGTATGGTGACTGAAGTTTACCAAATGAGCTGTAAATCCAAGAAGGAATGGCTAATCCCACAATGAAGATGTACTTTTCTCCAGTCCCATGATGATCAATTCAAGAAAATGGATACAATTCTTTTTCTGTTGTATATAAAGGGGGAGAGGTGCAGGTTGTATTCCTGGCACCCAGCTCCCAGCCCCCAGCCGCCAGCCTGCTCAGCCGCTGGTTGCTTGCTTATGCCCGAAATAACCACATGACAATTATATTCATTTAAACTCTGCCAGGCCCATCATCACCAGCCTCTTCTTGGCTAGCCCTCACATCATAAACTAACCCATTCCTAATAATCCGTGTGTCACCACGAGGTGGTGACTTACCAAAAAAGTCTAACCTGCATCCATCTGCGGCAGGAGCATCATGGCGTGTCTCTCACTTCCTTTCTCTCTCACCACCTTCCATTCTGTCTACTCCGCCCACCTAAGGGCTGTGTCCTATGTTATAGGCCAGGCATCCTCTTTATTTAACCAATCAAAGCACAGAAATACAGAAGAATCCTCCTACTCCATTTTTCTGTTTATCTCCAGGTCTCTGAAGAAATGTATTCCTTCAATTGTTCAAACGATCAGATTGAAAACCAAAAATAGAAAGATTCACAAACAGAGCAGAGACTGAATCACGCGGCGAAACATTTGCAATCAAAGAACGTTAATGGGGACCATTGCCCTGCAATTTGGGTTTTGATGGTACTGTTATGAGAGAAATCAGAAATTGTGCAGTCACTCACAAGAAGGGGATGACAACTCACGATAAACATCATCAAGAGAAGCAATATGAGTAAAGGCTTTGATATGGACACTTTGTAAAGGGAAGGATTAGGGAAGAGGAGATGAGTCATTGAAGCAGCATGGAATTTAAGAGCTGAGCAGTTGCTAGGTGACCTTGGAGAAACCAGTTTTACTGTAGTAATGGGGAAAGAAAACAGACTGCATTTGGCTGAAGAGAAATGGGTGCTAAGAAACATAATGAGTATTTTTCCCGTAGGTGTAATGAAGCTGGAAGATCTTCAGGACAGAAATCTGGAATTGTCTCAGATGTGAAAGAGTGAGAGAGGAAAGAGTAAAAATGCTGAAGTACGTGGATGATGGACCCAAGCTGCAGAGACAGGAAGAAGTGTAAATGACAGAGCTACGACAGCATCCTTTGAGATGCCTGGCAGTATGCTGACATGGGAAAGAAGCGGAAGTTTCTGGGACAGAGAAGAAAGAGAGTAAATTTTGTTAAACTTTCCAGATTACTTAGAAAACAGTTAAGGTGGCACTGTCAGATAATGTAAGATACATGCCTAGTAAAATTTGAAAAACACAAGGAATAATCTTATGTCAGGAATTTCTAATAAAACATGGAGATGTATTTACACAAAAACCAAACGCATTCATTGCTTATTTGAAATTCAAATATTTGTACTGAACATGCGGTTTTGAAGTCATTTACCTGAAACACAAATTTAAATGTGTATCCCCAGTATCATCCTACAGTGAACTGAATTGGAGATACAACTGCAAAGTAGAGGTTTTCTCCTGGTCACTAGTCTGCTTTGTAACCAGATACCCCTTCCAGCAGTGATGGGGCATAGTATCGGTGAAGGTTTGAATTCCAGTTCTGCCAATTCTTGGCTTTGTGATCTTCTGCAAATGTGTCTGGAAGAACAAAATGAAACCTTTGAAAGGGTACTGGTGCTTCCAACACTAACTCTTGAAGCAACAGTGTCACCTAGTGGTTGTGAAGCCAATGAGGAGCAACAGAAATACCTGTGAAGGATGCTAGGCTTTATACACAAAGGACTTGTTGAGCGTAGGTCAGCAGCAATCTCAACAGTGAGCATTAGCTCCCAACGCCTATGGCATCCATTCATCTCATTGTCTCATCAAGGTAACTCATATTCTAGCAACACAGGGGCATAGCGCCTCCCGCATTACCTACATTCCCTTTTCTGTTTAGCTTACTGTTGAAGAAAACTACTTCTGCTACCTGGGAGATTTTAAGTATGGAACTAGCTGCATGGACTTCAAATTTCTCCATGTTTACTAACTGTATTATTCTCTAAAAACTGGCAGAAAGGACAAGAGGCATGGGCAGAGCTTGAAACATGAAGCTTGAGGTTTTTCTCAATTACTAACTTCAATTTTTCCCTTCTATTTAGGTTAGCAGTTTCTATTTTCTTTCTCACACTGTCAAGAGAAGTCTATATGATTTGGAAGTGGGTGGAATCCAGAACCTAAATTAATATATAAATATTCCAGTAAAAATTTTGCTTCTGTGTTAATTTAAGACAAATGTCTATTCTCAGCATTATATTGTGACTTCTGTCCTGAAGGCATCTCAATGAAAACAGAAGTTTTGTGTTTTCAAAAAGGAATGAATCGGGCAGTTTTTGCAGGTCTAGAAATATAAATAGTGGTTAATGATGCCAGGAAGCCTCTGGGGAAGGCTGTGCTTAGCTCAAATTAAATGGATTCCTTCCATGAGAATATTCTAGAGGAGAATCCCATGGGCTAGTGATCAACAGACAGTTACGTAAACTTTGCATTGAAACTGGTAATATGTCAACTCTGATACGGCTTGAGACTGATTAATCAATGACTAGCACAAGTATTTCCTGAGTTTGCTTTTGAGAAATATAAATATATCGAAAACGGGTGAGGAACATTTCTTTTAAAGGGCCAGTCTTTTTTTTTTTAAAGTATGTTTCTAAATTCTCAATGGCTTTCAATTGCCACATATTTCTGTGTCTCACAGCCCTTGTGTGTTTTTATTTTCCATCCCAGCCTTCCCTTCACCCAAACCTTTCGTAAATTTCCCACAGGTGACACCATTTCATAATGTCCCTAGGCTGCTGGAAATTCCAAGTTCCCTCCTGACAGGAATGAGTGGGGAGGTGAACATGCATAGCTTACTAGAAAAGGCATGGGAGCATGTAAACCAGACCTCCATCTGAGCAAGGATATACCTCCAGGAACACTTCTTCCCATCGCTTGAAGGCCTCCTTGCTGCTCAGTGTACTTTAAGACTAGAGGCAGGAAACGCTGACACAATCCCTCCATACCCTTGAATGAGCCAGTGTTCTCAGTGCCCAAAGGAGCCATGAGAAACCAGGTCATATGCGCAAGGCATGCCTGTGTGCAAGGCGTCAGTGAACACCAGGAGAAGAACTAAGGCTTAAGAAGGTGCAACACGAGACAGCGCCTCTTGAACGTGTCCAGGAATTGGCTGCTGAAAATAATGGCTCCATCAGAGTGAGCTTCAAGTTGAATAGATCTAGGGGGAAAAACTGAGAAGCAGCATGATGGCTGCTTAGCAATGTCAACACATCTTGTCACTGAATGGAAGACTGCTTTCAAACACGATCATTTCCCAGCTGAAAAAATAAAACACACTTCTCATTCAGGTTTGGCTGTTTCATTGAAAAGCATTCAACGTTTCAAAACTTAATGTTTCTGTTCCCTCGTGGGGCTTGAGAATGAGCGAGGTGTTTAATGAATCTGAAAAGGGGGTGGAAGGGGGTGCCCGTCACTTACAGATCTACGTAGCACTTGCTCAAAATATGACAGCAGGGTTACAGAATGTTCGGACACACAAGGACACATGGACACAGAGAGGCCCCTAGCACAGAAGCCCATCAATCAGTGAAGCTTTTACCAATCCGTCCTAAAAACAGTGGACTTGATCCTTTGAGCAACCATTTCAAAGGAAAGTTTGCCTCATAACCAACGGGTCTCATTAAAGCAGATGAAGTCACGGTGTTCATGAGCTCCAAAAGAAAATTCTGTCTGAGTTAGATGTCATTTTTTGGAGGGGAAGAACAATTATGAGAACTTTTGGAGAACTGCAGATTGTATTGAAGGAGACAAAATTAAAGTAGGTTAAACATGAAAGAAAATCCAAAATCCACAGCAAATCACCATTAAATCCATTCTCATTGTATGATTTTTCACGTATTTAAATAAGAAGTTGTTTGTAAAAATTTATCCTCGGCTGATGGAAAAGGGAAGAGCTGGAGGGTAGAGGAGGGCAGGCTCTTTGGAAAGACTGGATACTGTAGTAGTACTGCTGAGACAATGATGGGCCAAAGAGCTTTAGTGTCTGGGAACTCATTACATCCCAGTCCGCCAAACGGGAGCCTTTCGCTTTCCTACCGGCATGTGCTGTGATTCGGGGGAAGTTGCTTTGCCTTTGAGAATTCCAGGAACACATTAGCAGAAAGGGGGAAGACCAAGGGTTTCAGGGTGCTCAACCCCATGCCCCAAGGGGGAGCTGCCTACTATCCTTTCACACTCTCTCATCAACAGCCACTTCCCCTGGATGATTCCTGTTCTCCCTTCTGGGCTGAGTCCTTGTTGAGTTATTGCAAGAAGCATTTTGATGAATCCTAACAAGGCTGAAATGACTCAACCTCTGTTTGACGGTTTCTTCTTCATTAGAGTCCCCCCAGAATACCAAAAGAAGCATTTTTAATTAAATAAAATCAGGCCAGACTGAGGAAATAGCTTGCAAACCCCAGGTCCTCTCCACCAACTTGGACTCATTCACAATATACTTCAGTTCCTCCCCGAGAACACAAAGCAGCATTCTTGGCCTAGAACTGCCAAGCTGTAATTTGCTGGCAATGACTGGTTTTCTTGGAATCACACAACTAAAGAGTCCCAGGAGATCACCTCTCTCAATCATCAGTATTCTCTAAATGATTTTTTTCCTTTAAAAAAAATTGATCATTTCATTCAGAATGAAGCTTCTCTGCGAGTCTTCTGGCACAGGAAGACCTGTCTCATTCAAGTACTACTTAGAGACACGTGCATGTCTCGTCAGCAGACACACACTTCACAGGACAGGCCAACGAAGCACGGCTGGCGACGTCTTCACTGACTCTTCCAGGCTCTCACTTGCTCGAGCATGCTGGCTCTCTGTGCTCCTCCATTTTTTTTCCTTTCTTTATTTCTTTGTTTCTTTTTTTCTTTCATTTTATTTTATTTTTTTGTTGTTTTTGGGGGTGTTGTCTTGCTTTTTTGTTTGTTTTTTGAGACAGGGTTTCTTCAAGCATTTTGGTGCATGGAACTAGCTCTGTAGATCAGACTGCCCTTGAACTCACTGAGATCTGCCTGCCTCTGCCTTTCAAGTGCTTGGATAAAAGGCATGCACCACCACCGGTGGCTCAGCTTAACTTGATTTCTTTAATGATTTTCAAGAATAATAAAACATGTCCAACGAAAATTAATGATCACATGTCATGTGCCTAAAAAATTCAACACGTTAAGCAGAAAGGATGGTATGACATCATGAAAAGGAACATTTGAAACAATGAATAGAACCTTTTGTGAAAAAGTAGTTTGCAACCAACACAAAATACTTGTTGTCTATTTCATAACAGACTGAGTTGACATAAATAACTATCCCAAGAGTTAATGGAGCATAACTCTAGCTCCTAATACAAACTGTCATATTCAAGAAACTAAAAAAGATATTGTGAACATATGCATTTGATTAGAATAATTAACCCCTAAAATGCACATATTAAAAGCATTTGGTTCTATAAATATTTAATACAGAAAGGTGTCAGTCTGTTCATTGTCCAAGTCTTAAAATGCATTCAGAGAAAACAAATTAACTCGAGATCAATTCATTTCTCCTAACGAGTAATTTTAGTCTAAAAATAATTTTTCAGCTTGGAAATCTTAGATAATTTTGTTATACTCTGTAACAAAATTATGCAACATAGCTGATGATGATTAAATATGCCTAATTTTGTAAAAGATGATGCAAATCCCCAATACTATATGACTAAGAAATTTTAATTAGATTTGAGAAGTCCGTGGTGCTGGTGGTACCAGATGCTTCTCTGGTCTCCAGTTCCTGCCTAGCAGTGAAAAAAAAAAAGAATTAGGGCACACTAATGGTTTTTCCAACAATATTCTACTAGCATCCTTAATTTTTCATATCTAAAACTAACTCTACACTTCCTACCAAAGCCAATCTGTTTCTGAACCCTTTACCAAACTATGTGGTGCCCATGTCAGTGATGTTTTATTTTTATTTCTCTTAGATAATCATTCATGCCATTGCTTCTAAAATATGGTCCGTTGAATTTATCCCCCATGATCAATTTTTACCAGTATCATCTCAACTGTCATTTAGCTCACTCATGGAAATATTGCTAGGCTCTTTTCCTCTTTGCTTACATTCTCCCTTCTATCATCTCTCCTTGTGTTGCTGTTAAGATCAGTTTTTCCTCTTCTTAGTATTCACTATAAATCAACTAGTATAAGCTTCTAGAAATCAAAGACACTCACAGAAGCAGGATCATCTATCCATTTCCTTAATCTTTACAATAACCATCTCAGAAAAGTTATGTGCCACAGATATAGAGGTGACAGAGAGAAGCCCAGAGAGGTTAAGGAAATGTCTATGGCCCCACTGCAATAAGCAGAGCAAAGTATGTCAGAAATGAGCAGGAAGAAGCAACGCTCCACCGAGCTGACAAAGAACTCCAGTGAGCATTGCGTGGAAATTTCAGGATCCAGAAGGGATGGTGTGATTGGAATGGGAAATGTTCCATACAGGCTTATATGTCTTCCAAACCTTTGCTCCCCAAAGATAGTGCTCTTTGGTAGCTTGGAGAGTATTTAGGAGGTGAAGCCTTACTGAAGAAGTGAGGCAGACCTTCAAATGTCACAGCCCAGCTCCACTTCCTGCCCACTTTCTGCTCCCTGACCTCAGATGCACCATGACCAGACCCCTCATGCTCATGGCTCTGTGCCCTCCCTGTATCATGAACAGCATCTCTCTGAACTGTAAGCCAACCTAACCAATTCTCCCCTCATATGCTTCTCGTCATGGACTTAGTCACAGAAATGTGACTGATGCAGAATGTGACTCAATAAATGGGGCCATGAAGAAAGAGTGGCAGGAGGAAGACCAGAGACCTGCAAGGACAGACATACTAAGAAATTTAGACTTCAGATCAACCAAAATATTTTTAGAATAATAAAAATACGGTCTATGCATCTTTTATTATTATTATTATTATTATTATTATTACAAGAAAAATTTACATTTACTCCTCTTGTTCCCGGCCCCCCTGCTCCCCCCTACCCCACCGCCCTCCCCCTGCTTCCTTAAAATGGGGCAGGATACCCTGCCCTATGGGAAGCCCTAGGCCCTCCCCCTTCCATCTCGGTCTAAGAAGATGTGCATCCATATAGAATAAGTTCCCAAATAGCCAATACATGCAGAAGAGATAGGTCCCAGTGTCATTATCATTGGCTTCTCAGTCAGTCCCCATTGGCAGTCACATTCAGAGAGTCCGGTTAGGTCATATGCTCATTCAGTCCTTGTCCAGCTGGATTTGATGAGCTCCCAATAGATCAAGCCCACTGTCTCTGTTGATAGGCCAGTCCCATAGTTACTTTGTTGAATATCTCAACGGTCTATGCATCTTTACTTGTGGAATGCATAAAGGGCAGTGAGAGATATTTCCAAGGTAGTGATAATAGTGCCCACCTAAATAAGAGCTTCAGACTTCATCTGTGAAAGCCATGGAGTTAGGAAAGCAAGCACATGAATGTAAGGAAGACAGTGGAGAAAACTACTGAACTGTAGTCAGTGACGCACTTGCTAAACAATAGAAAGGGAGTAAGGTAAAGCCTGCAAGTTACTTCCACAGGTCCAGCTAGCTTAGACCCGAAATAATCACATAGAAATTGTACTAATTAAAACACTGCTTGGCCCATTAGCTCTAGCTTCTTATTGGCTAACTCATATTAGTTTAACCCATTTCTATTAATCTGTATATTGCCATGTGGCAGTGGCTTACTGACAAAGATTCGGCATTACTGACTCTGGCAACTCCATAGCATCTCCCTGACTCTGCCTTCTTCCTCCCAGCATTCAGTTTAGTTTTCCCCACCTACCTAAGTTCTGCCCTTTCTGCAGTTTCTTTATTCATTAACCAATAAAAACAACACATGGACAGAAGGACCTTCCACACTGCACAGGCATCAAAATAAGATTTATTGCAAAAACAATGGTAGGTGGCAACCACGCATAGAGAGCTGGAATCTCTGCGAATGGGGCTAGTTCAGGAGCAGCTCTCCTATGGAGTGGAGATGACGGAAAAGATTTCGGTGGCAAAGTCAGATAGGCAGCCTAGCAGACTTCACAAGAAAGATTCTTAGAAGTGGTAAATACTTTCATCAAAGAAGCAAGATACAAAATCAACATTTAAAACTCAATAGCTTTTCTAGATATCAATAATCAATATGTTAAATCAAGAAGACAATGCCATTCACAGCACCTTTTAAATTACCTTGGTAAAATATGTGTCAATGAAATCAAGGAATTCTATAATAAAAATCTTTAAAACCATAAAAAGAAATAAAAGAAGGTACTAAGAATAATATTAATTTTGAAGAGCACACACTCATGGATATGCAGAATTAATAATATGGAAATGGTTTCACTAACAAAGGCAATCTTGAGAGACAATGAAACTGCCATCAAACATGATCCTCTCCACACACATGCATACACATACATACATATGCACACAAATACACATACAAACACACATATACACATGCACCCAAATACTCATACAAACACACACACACATATACACACATATGTTCACACTTGTTCATAAATACATACACATATGCACAGTGTTTGCAGGTGGGACCTATGTTTTAATAAGGCGGCTGGAAGGGCTTTGCGGAAGGATGTGGGGAAGCTGACTAAGAGCAAACATGCTGCATTCCAAAACATGTACACCTGACAGATGTGAGCCAAGGGAGACAGAGTGGGAGTCTTGGTTTTGAACAGAGAAAAGCTATTCTGACCAGTGTAAAGAACCTCCCAAGCAGGCAGCAGACTCCACCCACATCCTTGTTAGGGTAACATCTTCCCTATGGAGGTATCAATATATATTTCTTGGAGGTAGAATAGTTGGCATGAACTACAAACACTTCGGAAGATGTCCTTTAAAATTCTAAAGACAGTATTACTTGATACATGCATGTTAATTGAACAATTTTAATGTCTTGTAACACATTTTGTCTTCAATATACAATGAGCCACATGCTACTGCTAATTTCCTTGGTTATATCACAAAAAATGACAGCCTTTATTATAAGTACAGGGAGCAGAAGAAAGCTTTGCCCAACTTTACTAGAAGAAAGGTGGCTACAATTCGCTTTCACTACTCTCCCTAAACATTTACCCGCCCACAGAAATAAAAGGGAACATTCCTTAAGATGTCCTTGTGAAGCGGGCCTGTGCCTGCTCCGGCTGGAAACCCACAATTTGTCCTCTGCTCTTCGCCTTGAGTCTACAGAGAAGCTCAGGAGACCTCTCTCCGTGTGCGACTCACAGTGCTGCCTCTCAGTGCATCCTGACCTCTCAGCGCCCTTCATCAATCCCTCTCTAACAGGACCCTCAAGGCAAATTTATTTCTTTGGGTGCATGTGTGTGCATCGGTGTTTTGCCTACATTTACATCTGTGTGAGGGTGCTGGATCCCCTGGAACTAGAGTGACAGCTGTGAACCGCCATGTGGGTGCTGGGACCTCTAAGCCATTTCTTCAGCCCCAAGGTTATTTTTTCAAAGTGGGTCTTTCACACTGAGAGTCCTGTGTCCTGAGAAGGCTCCCAGTGTTCCAGTGGTGGGTTTGAAGGGTAAACTACCCTGGGACTTTTTCTGAGCCAAGAAACGAAAGTTATTTAGCAAGACCAAATAACGTCAGCTCATTTCTCACAGAAAAATACCCTAGACAAGGTCCATACAAAGAGGTATTTTAGCAAGACATACCAAGATTATTTGCAATTATTATTTTATAGCTTTTACAAGCTTTACCAAGAGGCAAAAAAAAAATCTGTCTTCATTAATGCTTCCTTAGCTTAAAATAAAATCTCCAGTTTAATAAATATATTAGTACAAGAAAGTGTTTATACATAAAAATTTCCAGTTAATACCCTCAATGAGTTATTGCTTTGATTATAGAAAATACTTTCATCAAATTAATTGGGTCTTAGATCTCTGAATCATCGTATACCACTTTGCAAACATGTAGAAATGCTGAACATAACCAGCAATTTTGATCACCACACCTGCACTCTCAGCCCTAAGGATGCTGAGGCAGGCGTGTCTTGAGTTAAATTTGCTTGTTGCTGTGCACACAGGCTACAGAGAGCTCATGGAAGTCACACTGATAGGATGGGGCTTGGCTGTAGGCACCAGCACGCAGTAAGCTGTCTCAATGGTCTAGGATCTTGAATGTGAAGTCATCCTAGACTACGTAGTGGGACCCTGTCTGGAAGGAAGGAAAGATGAAAGGAGGGAGGAAGGTGAGAAGACACGGGGCTAGTACAAGGAAGCAGAAAGACAGAAAAAACAGGGTTGACCAGTTAAGTAGAGAAAATTCATGTCTGGTTATATATACAAATATATATATATATATACATATATATATGTGTGTGTGTGTGTATATATATATATGTATATATATATATATACACAAATCAGAGGTGGTATTGAATTCCTTCTAGTCACCAGAGAAATCGACACAATTCATTAATGACTCTACACAATAGACTTCTGTTTGAAGCTACTTTCCCAAACCACAGGTGATAGGACTTACAACAAGCAACAAAAGAGACTTCATTCTCACCTTTATTCTCCTTCTGAGGTAAATGTGAGAGAAAATGGAAATCCTAGAGATTATCCACGAAAGAGAGACAAAGGGGGGAAAAATCCAGATAATCTGCAAAATTTTAATGTTCAAGTTTCTTCAACTTTAGATGGAATCTAGCCATAAATGCTGGAAAGTAAAAACATTTTTCAGTGTTCAAGTCCCAGCAGCATTTCTGATGTATTACAGTTGTCAAGAAGACACGTCACCCCTTGCATGCATTGGGCCCATGGAGAGTAAAAAGTTCCTGATTTAACTAGTGGTCCAGAGCCTTGGGTGGCCCATAGAACAGGTGCAGATGCATCCTTCCCCAGTGTTGTTACCATGGTGATGGTATTACCTGATTATGCATCCATTAGCACTGCATATCTCTCTATATTAGAACCATGATGTCAGAACAATGATCTCTGGTAGATTCTGGGCAGGGCTGTTAGCCTTCCATAGTCTCAACCATTTGTACCTCATGATGGCTCTAGGGCTCTCTCTGCTTTACTCCTTTCAGATCAGTGATAAATATTCCCACGTAAATATTAATCTCATCATTGTCCATCTTTCAAATCCTATTTTATTTAACATATTGTTTGCAAATTGTTTCTCATTTGCCTCTATTAGACAGAAATGTCTGTGAGGGAAAGATCATGGTCTTGTCCACTGTCACAGATTTAGAACACAGAACTACAGGGCCTGGTAGATAGTGGCCCTCAGCAAATAATTTAATCAATAAATATACAGAAAAAGAACAGTCTATATGGAAGAACTTCTGCTTTTCTTAGGCATGTTGAAAGGACTTGGAAATACAGGTCAAAGGTAATGAAAAAGAGTCACTGACGGTCCTGTTGCCGTGAGTGAAAGTAACTGATTGGATAGGAGTAGGTGGATTCATTCATTAAACAAAAGGTTCTTGGAGAGAAGAGACTGAAACCTGACCAAGAATTTCACAGAACACAGAAAGTAATTTAATTAAATGGGTAGGGAAGAGGGATTAAGCTAAGGCTGTAATTCCAGGGGGGCAGGCGCTTAGTGGAGCCCAAATCTGCAGGAACAAACAGCCTCTGAGAGAAGCGGGGAGGGGGGATCAGATGGAAGTCAGCAAGGACCTGAGAAAGACAGATGCCATGGAAATGGTGAGGACCTTCATATATGAATTAAACACGACAGCAGGGGTGGAAAAGGTGAGCCCACGTCCACCTATGTGGCATCTGAACCGTTTGTTGAATAAACAGTACAGATGGGCAGGTAGACAGAGTTTTCTATTCAGGATCAAGATGAAGAGTTATGGCTGAAGTCATAGGACTGGAATGATAAACAGACCACGTCTAAACAGCCTAAACTGGGTAAAAAGTACTTCCCTAATCAAATACAGTTTGCTGAGAGATTTTTCTCTCAATAAGCATATATATTGTGTTTCTGGTGACTCGTGTTTAGTGAGCCCTGTGTTGTTCCCAGTTCATTTTTGTTTAAGGAACATTCTTGTTTAATGGAGCATTTTCGATGTTACCTTGAAGTAACTTCATTTGTGCGGAACCTGGGACTTGCTCTTTGGATCTGGGAGCCTTTGCCGTGCTCCCTGAATCTCACTTGCCAATTATAGCAGAGGTAACATGGGTGCACAAAGGAGTGGGCCTGAACTGAAATTAGAACGGCCTCCTAAGAAAGTGACATAGAATTAGTACAGAAGAGGCTCTACTCTGTCTTCAAATAGACACATGAAATAATGTTAATTTTAAAGGAGTTTAAGCATAAAATTATGATTAGCTTTCTTATAAACTCCACTAATTTGTGGTTCTCAAAGTCAAACACACAGACAAATCATGCAGAAGGCAATGGCCACAGAAACTACCTGGCAATGCTCACAGCTTCTGGTTCAGTGGTCTGAGGACAGCGCCGGATAATTCGCCCGATGGGGTCAAGTGAAAATCATACTTTAAGAACCACTGATCTAGGCAAAATGTAACATGCATTTTCATAACTTCTTTTCCTAGTTTTCTCTTTTTCCTCAAAGGAAATGAACCAAAATCTCATTGCAACAATTTTCCTTGCACAGATAAGTGTCTCCTGACCAAAAACTTAAAAATAAAATAAAACTAAAAAATCAAACCGCTGTAGACAGTGATTGTGTTAGGAGTCACTAACCTTGACTTTCTATCCTTCTACTCATTTTTAAGGTGAATGAAGATTCTAGATCTTATCGATATGAGTGGCTCAAATGAAATTCTACAAACAGAGTACAGCTACTTCACCCTAAGGAATACTTCTCTTTCAACTGCAAAGTGCTCACCAATGAAACAAGCTTCTCCAGTAAATTCTCTCAGAACTTTCTAGAAAAGAGAAGTGGAACTCATAAGGGTATGGGAAAGGTCAACATTCATGTGCCATGCAGATTAATTTTCTCACTTTAAAATTTGTTCTAAGCCAATAGGAAGAAAGAACATCTAGAAACAGAACCATCCTAGAGGCAGACTGAAGTGCTTATATTGAGAGTTTAATAACTCATCTTCCTTTGTTGGAAGGGGGCAGAGTGAGAACGACATCAGCAGTGGAACACGAGCTGCCCTTGTGCAGAGCAGCCAGCTGCCCAGTGAGACTGAAGGAGTATCTCACCTGCTCTACTCTTGAACAATCCCAAAGAGATTAGGACCACGCTGGTCAAAGCATTGGTAGGAACAAAGTAATATCCGGAGAGGTATCAGATGTAGGTTTCTGCTTATCTTCCAGTTCTGAAAAGAAAGATGAAGGGTCAAATTAAGATATTCCCAAGAAGTATGGTTAGGGGTGGGATTATTTTGTTCAGTGTTTGAGAAAGATGAGTAATGGCCTTGATCTCCTGGTTCTACTGCATCTACCTCCTAAATTCCAGGATTACAGGCAAGTATCAGAGACCCTGGTTGGTTTACTATTTTTGAGTAAAATATTCATTTTATCAGAAGCTTCAGAGCACTGACTTCTAAATGACATGCTATTCTATCTATAGGTAACTGTTCTATCACACATAAACAAGTGTAACCATCTGACAAAGGCATATTTGACATAAACAAAATTTAAATAATAAAACGTTATATGTGCTTTTACCAAAACACAAGTACATAGTCTGATCATACAGTGCTAGGGATGGTGATGGAAACCATATGCTCTACATGAACTTTATTCCCATGAGAAAAGAGTTTTCATTATTAACCAGCAAGTACTTACTAAATAGCTTCTTGATTTTGCTTGTCTTTTTTTTTTTTTTTTTGGTTTTTCAAGACAGGATTTCTCTGTGGCTTTGGAGCCTGCGCTGGAACTAGCTCTTGTAGACCAGGCTGGTCTTGAACTCACAAAGATCCGCCTACCTCTGCTTCCTGAGTGCTGGGATTAAAGGTGTCACCACCACCGCCCAGCGATTTTGCCTGTCATGTACGCACTTGCTATATGAAACTTCTAATTTATTTGTTCATTCTCTGTAATGTTCTTTAAGACCATCACGGGCAGAGTTTTAATCAAGCTATTTAATACACAACTTAAGGGATCTTCAAGTGTTTCTCTTCTTATTTCTCCAGGCACAAAACAGGTAGTTAAGAACTGCCTGCCAACTTGGGGTACATATTTTAATCCCAGCCTCGACCACTGCAAGGCCTCGTTTGACTCCATCATGACCAAAAGGGGAGAGAACAAATCCTCTAGAGTCAACACAGATCTCACTGAAGAAACCCAAAGCAGAGATAAATGACATGAGATTTAATTGGTTGATTCTACTCACTTTCATCATAAACTCCTCTAGCCAACATCATCCCACACCACGTGAGAAATGAGATGGCTATTGTGTTCACTCTTTCACCAAAATACATTGAAATTCTATTTAGATGTCTGAAAATTTGCCATCCACTCCGAGAGTAACAGCCTTCTAATGCTGGCGATGTCAGGGTGGGGAATTGAACACAAAGGTCATCCCACCGCCCACCCCAACAGTGACTGGGAAGTGCAATCCTGGCCACATAGTATTCCGGATGCAGAGGCTAAAGTTTTCCCACATGTTAATCAATGAGCAGGCATTCCGTGAATGCCCTGGTAAACATCTCAATTTTGCCTGTTTGGGGCTTACTGCTCACATGGATGGCACAAGAACTCGTTTATTTTCTTGGGACAATTTGTCCCTCCTTCTCCAACCTTGCGGCATACACTGGGAGAGAGCCATCCATTCCAATGGCTGGCTCAGTCATGCTCAACCTTCTGATACCGTGATTAGTGTATAAGCACATAGCACAGAACTAGTCAGTAATACCAGAGAATGTAAACTCTGGGCTTTGAGACCACTGGAAAAGCAGCACTCCCTCTTCCAAAGGGCACTGTTTAGAAAGTCCCTACATGTAAACAAAGACAAGATGAAGAATAAGCAAAAGTAATTACTAGTGGGACAGATAATAATCATTATCTGACAAATTTGGGGTCCTGATCTAGTCATAGGTAAATATTATATTCAGCCAGACCCACTCTTTACTACTTGAATTAATATGTGAACTTTGTTTCTGTAACTTGCAACCAAGAATACAGATAAATTATAAGTAGTCTAAAGTTTACATGACATTAGGCACAGTGCCAGGAATATAAAATTATGTAGGAAATAATCTCTGCCTCCAAGAATTTTCTTGGGATTTGGTTGGAAAGATAATAGACACAAAATAACTAGAAACATATGACTAAGCCAAGTAGTAAGTTCTATAAGAACACAGAGAAAGGAGCGAGCACTCCAGGCTGCGTCATAAGCAAGAGTTTGCAGCCTAAAGGAAAGGTGATCTGGTTTCAGAAGAGTTACTTAGTATGTGGCTACCTGCAGGGGAGACGAAGGACATTTCTAAAAGGTTGAACTTCATAACAGAATTTTAAAATTGTCCTTAGTGTATTTAAGAAACAAAACAAGGAAAGCAATGAATGAATCATAAAATATTGAATTATGTGCTATTGATACTAAATATACAAGATCAAAAATAAAAGGATTACTGTTGCTATTTTTGCAATATTAGCTGTATAGAAGATTTTAAGTCTACTCTAGGATGAGATAATATCACTTTAGATTGTGTTAGCTGAATGTTGAAATGATGGTGTAAAATCTAATGGCAAAAATCAAAACTAATGTGGCTTTCATAAAGTAGATAAGCCTCTAATCTAAAGGAAACAGTTATCTTCTGCTCCATTGTGATATATTAAAAATAAACAAGAACACATCTATTTTAATCAGTACTTATTATGCCAAAATAATTAATAGATTCATAAATGAAGAGATGGTCAGAGAAACAATATAAATCAAGGAAGCTATACTGTGAGGCTAACTAAAGTACTTTGTTCAACTTTCTCTGTGAAGTAAAAAGTTTATAATACAAACTCTTAATGGTATTTCCTACTTCCACTGTGGTTTTTGCCATGTCCCTCATGTCATTAAGAAACTTCCTGGGAAGAGTTTGGGTTGGCTTTTGCCAAAAGCAGGAATGCAAACTTTCTTTACCCCTTCTCAGGGGAATGATCATTTATTGTTTACAAGTTCATGGTGAAAATACCATTGTCAGTTATAAAGTGAACTTTGCTGCTTATTATTCTCTAGTAATTTCTATTCGTGGTACAATACTTCTCAGGGATATGAACTGGTTTCTGGAAATTATACTGAGAAAAATGAGTTGGCATAATTTCTTGGTATTACAATTTTTTGTATAGAATCGCCATCTTCTATACTGTTTTATGAAATATTGAAGTTATCCATATGCTTCCAATAAATGCTCATTTAAATTCATACCTCCATTTGCAGCATCACAGCAGCTATTTCTACTGGTATGACATATGCCACCTGAAGTGACCACGTTACAGAAGAACAATGGCACTCCTTCCCAGAAAGCACTCCTCTTCACAAATGTAAATTAAGAAACCTTATGACTCTGTCAAAAATAATTACGACTTTGGTGGATAGCTGATAAAAATTAAAATGCAAAATGTTACCATACAATGGAGACAATACCCCAACTAGACAACTTATGCCACCAAGTAAAACCTCTGGTGGCATGAATAGGTTACATCTCTTGAGTCATTGGCTAAAGGGGTCCCAGGATCCTGCAAATATCACAGGCTATTTCCAAGGATATTGGTTCCTTTCACAATCTGATAAGGCCTTATCACTGAAAACACCACTTACTTATATCATTGAACATGAAGAAGTAGCTCTTGTGTCTAACTAGAAGATTCCCCCACCCACTGAATAGCATTCATGGTGGCTAGGAGTAACTCAGCATACTACCAGAGGACAGAGGTAGTCTTCAATATTACCTAGTAAGACACGTGACCAACAACAGTGACCTGCCTGTAAGATATATTAGTATAACAGAAGAACGAATGTTTGGAGGGTAACCATACCCAACACTGCTGAAATGGCCAAGAACTTAAGACCAGACAGGTCATGGGCCTAGTGAAAATTCTACTGCCATTACTCTGCTAAAGGAACATAGCAATAAAATGAATTTTAATGACATATTGAGTGCTTCACTCAATCCTTATCTGAGACGCTGCAAGGAAACCATGTCTTCCAGAAACAACAGGATGTATGCACAGATGACCTCACAGAGACTGTGAGAGCATGCCTAGGACGTGCACAGGTTTACGCTAGATGGATTACTAGAACTGACATGAGAAAAGGACACTGGCTCCTTCTGCTAACCAAGAACCTTATGTAATTTATACCCATTGGGAAAGAGAAAATCCATTTTCTCCAATGGAGTGTCACTGGGTATATCAACCACAAACCAGGGAAGGCCCCATGCCCAAGAGTAGTTGGCCAACACAAACAAATTCCATGGTTTTCTAGCCTGATTTTTGTTTCATTTTGTTTGTTTTGTTTTGGACTTTTTCTTAGTCATTGTTTGGTTGTTTTAATCTTTGTTTGTTTGCTTGTTTTTGAGAGAGAAAGAACATGAATTGAAAAGGTTGGGATGTGAAGAGGCTCCTGGAGGAGATGAAGGGAAAAGCAAAACATCAATATATATTTTATAAAAAATAATTTTAATAAAAAATAAAACACAAAACAAAACATAGTGTTTTGCCAAATCAAAGTCAGAGAAAAGTTTATGATTAGACATGATTTTATTTTGAAAGGAAATCATTTTAGCAGAAGAGTGAAATGTTATAATGATATCTAATGTTCCAGTCCTCACTATGTACAAGGGGAAGCATCTTTCCTAAAGCAAATAAACACAATTATAACATCTTCCTATTTTAGAAAAAGTTAGTTTTCCACTTAAGTTCTATGCTCATTAAGTGGTAGCACTGGTTATCCTTACTCTTTCAACATGCGGCTGGGGGATAATCACTGCCACATTTAACTTTAGGAATTCCGAGTCTATTGACATATACAATTATAAAATAAGTGCCAAGCTAAATTTGGGTTATTCAATCACAAGTGGCCAGCTCTAAACACATGTATGTCTTAGTAGGTTTTGTGTGTGTTTGTGCCCACACACACATGCACTCATGAGGTCATATGGAAAGACAATGATAGATAAATGGATAGACAGACAGACAATGATAGATAAATGGATGAGTAGATAGGTAGATGATAGACAGATGATGGATAAAAGTAGCAATAATAATTAAGATGTCATGAATTTGAGGAGTAGAGGAGACATGGGAAGAGGTGAAGTTGAAGGGAGGCAAGAGAGAAGGTGCAAATGATGAAAACACAATACTTACATATGAAATTCTTTAAAAAATAAGTAGAAGATGGAGTCAAGAGATAAGGTCCAAATGCTATTATTTAAAATGAGAAGGTATACGAACATTGGCTTGAAGAGGAAAGAAGGGCCACGATTAGAAGTTAAAAAGAGGAAAGCAGTAGACATTCTTCCTGAGTCACACAGCCTTGACTTTGGCTCAACAAGACCCATATTGTATTTCTAATATACTGGAATATAAAACAAGCCATTTTGTTGTTAAGCTGCCAGGTTTGTGGTAAACTAATACAGAACCAATAGTCTCATGTTCCAAATTAGCAGGCCTTACAAAAGCATAAAGCCTCCCACTCCCCATGGAGTCCACATACTTTGAAGCTAGAAGATACTTTAATTGACTAGATGAGGGAAACAGTCCATGCAGTGAGAAGGTGCATGTCCTAGGAGAGGCTCCTTGCTTCTGACAGAGGACGAGAATCCAAGATCACTAAGTTGTAGATTTGTATTAGGCATAGTTCGTCTTCACGCATCCTTCACTAACAGGGAATTTTGAACACCTGTATAGTATAGTCTGGTGGCATAGATAGTTGGAGAAATCTATGGATGGTAGCTATCAAAATGCTGGTCCCACCTTGTGGGGGAGCACACTCACTCAAATCACTTGACTCTCAACATGTCTAAGGTTAAACACATTCACTGGGATTCTGTAGGTATCACTTGAAACTTGATTTATCTTTGCTCAGATTTGGGCTGTGTTTCCAAAATCGGCTCCTCTCCAGATGTATCTTTCTTCTTTGTATCCCTCTCAGACATTTTCCATGCTCAATGGCTGACTTCTGCCACCCTTTCTTCCCAGGATGCTGGGGAATATTATCTTCAGGTGTGTGCCTTTTATTATGCTGCATTTGTTTAGCTCTGTGAAGCTGTGTTACTCTGCCTGTCTAAAA
>JAQHUG010000131.1:2590288-2619577 GCA_028555095.1 Dicrostonyx torquatus
GATGTATTAGATTCACTAACCACTGCACAGATGATGTATTAGATTCACTAACCACTGCACAGATGTATTAAAACTCACAGTCATTTCCACAGCTGACTAGTTGAAATGGTCAGCTTCATAGAGGAAGGTCTGTGGTATCTTAATGGTAATAACTTTTTACAGCAAAATAAGACTTTACTCCATAAGTAATGAGCAACGTTATTAAATGCAATTTTATATTATGTCTCATTACTGGCAAGTTTTCATAAAAAGGAATTAAGGTTAAAAAGTTTCATTTATTTTCATAAAATAGATGAATGTTTTCACTCATTTATGCTGAGAACCCCTCATGCTAATCTCTTCTGAGGATAGTTTAAATTACATTACATCATTCAATAGAGGGCTGAGAGTTCATATTCCAACCCATTCCTGCCCTAAACTCTTCAACTTTAAAGGAATTTGGGGAAACGTTAAATTTAACTAACAAAACTGTACAAAATGAAAACCCTCCTATGCACATTTTGGGCACAGGATCACTCAAGAGTTTGGGGAAATTTTACAGGAGTATTTGGTTACTTGATCAAATGTGGCCCAAGTTAGTAGTAACTAAAAGACATTAGTTTTTGTTACTGTTTTAAAGATTGATGCTGAAAGAGTAATTAAGTTAAAATTTCTTTATTTCTAAGGGCTAACAATTCAGATGAATTGCAACATTTTGAGAAAAAAAAAGCATGAGTTGAGTAAAGTTGAGTACTGGAAGTCAAGTGATTTTTTTTCATCCATTATTTTCAGTTTGTCATCTCACAATTTCAGATGGCAAGCATGACGTAATTGTATGTTCACCTGAATAGAAGCCATTTCAATTTGGTATTTTGGGTTTGTCAGGGTTTCTTTTTAAGTTTTAAGAATAAGGACTCATCTTTCCATTCAATGTCTTCCTCCTTTGGACTCAAACCCTGTTGGAACAGAACATTTGGTGCTCCATGACAGCTCCCAGATGCTGGCCTTATCAAATGGGCTCTCCAGTCTTCAGGAAGTATTTGCTATAAAGCTCAGCACTCTCTGAGATTAGTTCCTGAGTAGTTAACTAAGGAGCTGAGTTTTAAACTGTGTGGTGGTGGCACATTCTTTTAATCTCAACACTCTCGAGGCAGAGGTAGACAGATCTGTTGTTAGTTCAAGGCCATCCTGTTCTAGAGAGTTCCAGGACGGCCAGTGCTACATAGACAAACCCTGTCTCAAAAAAAGGCTTCTAGGCAAACTAGTTTATATAGATTATCATTTCACTTAAGTGGAAAAGCAGCATAATCCCAGAGGTTAGCTGAGAGCAAGTGTTCACTGTCTTAGTGTTCTATTGCTGTAATAGACACCATGACCACAACAACTCTTATAAATAAAACATTTAATTGGGCCTGGCTTACAGTTCAGAGGTTTAGTCCATTATCATTATAGTGGGAAACAGTGTTATGCAAGCAGACAAAATCTTGGAGACTTCTACATCTAGATTGGCAGATAGTAGGAAGAGGGAGACGCTGGGTCCGGCTTGTGCATTTGAAACCCTAAAGGCCTTCCTAAGTGACACTCTTCCTCCAGTAAGGCCACACCTCCTAATTCCTATCAAGTAGTGTCCTAAGTGTGCATTCAAACACATGAGATTATGTGGGCCATTCCTATTCCAACACCACATGCACCAGCATGGTTAATGTCATCATCACCCTCGGGTAGTTTGTGCGTGTTTTCACTCTGTAAACAAACATCCAAGCACCAAGCACTAGTGATACTTGTTCTAATTGTCCATCTAGCCAGGAACATTCAAATCCCAATTAGTTTTTTCAACTTTAATGTTAAATATCCTAAAAATTGTTTATAATAATTAATTAGTTAATAATAAAGATGTTAATTTAATCCTTTATCATATACTTTTTCACTGTTGTACACCTACTAAATATCATGAGTTTAATTTTTTACATTTTACATTTCTTCTTTTTTTGCTGTGATAGCTATTGAGATGACACACTTACTAGCCAAGAGCTCCCTCAGGAAGCTACATCACCAGCCAACTTCCTAATTTTTAATAGGATTAAAATGAATGGTCGTTTCATTGCAAAGCAAACAATTTTCTTTTGCAAATTTTTTTTCTCAAAACTTTCTGACAATCTCATGCCTTTTATTTATCAACTCATCTGGAGATCTACCTATATAACTTTAGATTTAGCTTAACGTGGGGATACATTGAGTGGGTGAGGCAGAAGGATGGCAGGGGATTCCAGAATAGCCTGGTCCATGTGGCAAGTATAAGGTCAGCCACAGCTACACACTGAGATCTTGTCTCAAATAAACAAAAACCAATAGCAACAACACCATAGTGCTAGATGTTGAATTATTTTTTCATTTTGCTCTAAAATCATCATTCCATATATGCCTTGGTATCTGTTACTGAGAAATCTTAGTTCATTCTCATTTCTTTGTGATATTTTTATTTATAATAAGCTCTTCTCATTTATCTCTGGTTATATACAATTTTACCAAAATATGATTATATATGGATTTGTACCCTTTTATTCTTCTAGGCACTCAGTGTGTACACCACGTTTTTTTAGTATTTGAATATTTTCAACCATCATGCAGAATCAGTCTCCAGTTTACTTTTTAATAATTATATTTTTAAGCTATATTCTATTCCCATGCCTCTCTGTTATTGTTGCTATAATACGTTATAATGCCCTTAGGCATACTTAACTGGTGAAAATGAACTCTAAACACCTTCTAACTTTTTAATGGAAATCTTAAAATCCTACAAAATTGTCTGGTCTATATGTCATGAATACTCATGATCCTGTATACTATTTCCCAAGTCCACAGAAGAAAGTCCTTTTTTTCAAGAGATAGGGCTGTTCCTCTGTGATAGAGATTGTTCAGTAGATGGGAAGCCCTGGCTTTGCTTTTCAACACTGCCAATAGGTGGAGCGGGGAGCTGGGGAGCAGACAGGGCACAGGCCTTCCCGCTCTGCCTCATGATGCTCTTCTGTATGTAGAAGAATCTGAGTAAAGGATTGTCTATATATGTTTGGCCAGCAAGCATACCTGATTTTCTAGATGGGAATGGTTGACATGGGAAGAGCCAACTCACTCAGGGTAACATTGAACTCTGGGCAGGTGTTCTGGATTGTTTAAGAGAAATCTAGATGAGCAGTCATCAAGTAAGCAATAAGAGATGTGCGCATTTGTTTCTCTATGCTCTTAACTATGGACGTGATACGCGAAGCAATTGAAATTTCCACCCTGACTTTCCCGTGTGATGGATTATAACCTGGAATTGTAAGCCAAATAAGCCACATCTCTCCTGTGTACTTATTTTTCCCGTCTGAGCCTTTGTCGCAGCACGGGAAATGGAACTATGGTAGCATTAGTAGGACAGCCAGGAAAGAACTGCTCAGTGCACACCTGTGCTCTAGAGCTGAGGACACACCTTTCCCCAGCTAATCCGCCTCTGACTTTCCTCCCTCACTCTTTCTCACTGCGCCGCCTTAGCCCAGCCTATGACATGTTAAAATGAAAGGCCGCCATGTCAAGCCTCCGTCACTGATCTCAGATTTCTAGCACCCAGCAATGTCAGAAAAGAAACTCCAACTCCCTAGGTCTGCTGGGGAGCTTTTCTTTTTCTTTTACAGTAGCCACAGAGAATTAATACAATAGCTTGTGAAATTATTTGAACTTCATATTCAAGAGCCTGGTATTTCATGCTACTTCTCTCTAACTGCGTCTTCCATAGCTTCCCTTGTGAGCTCCAAGTACTCCATGAGTTAACAATTTGAATGATTTCACCCCTGGTCAAGCAGTTGCCCACTGATGGAACTCTAATGCCGCCTTTTTCTTCAACGCACATTTTCAAGTAGTACACCTTAAGGTGAGTTTATCATCTTTATTATTATATTGATTCCCCATGTCACAAACACTAGGCTAGGCACCCAAATTGGAAAAAAAAGAACTCTAATTGAGATGTCATCTTCTCATAGGACTCTATGCATTTACTAATTACAAGAATGGAGCCAACTATCCTGCCTTGTCTTTCTTAACCATTTACCATCGAATTCCATTATTATGCACTTGCTGCGCTAAGCAATATCTGCATAGCCCCTTGAATTCTCCTCCTCCACAGCCTGTGAGATGGGAGCTATTATTATTGCCACTTAACAAATAGCTTTAACGAGGAAATTAAGATGATTGATAGTAATGTTTGAGGCTCATCATCAAATCTAGATTGTGAGCTCCTGATGTTCCTAGGAATACATGATTTCTTTCAGGACCAGGGTCCTATATTCCTAGTTGCCAATGGAAGATCTGGAATACTGAAGAACAAATTGAATTTGAGTGGATAAAGAAAGGATGAGCAAAGACACTTCAACGTGAATGTCTTAAAGTCAATCGAATAAATGAGGACTGGCTAGGTTGAACTTGCTAGTTTCATGTCACGTTGAACAAGGGAGGACACACATGGGTTTCTCCCCCTGGTCTCCAGTTGCAAGCTTTGAGAACTTGGCAAAGTTACCTAACTTTTTAAAGTTTAGGATCTTTCATCAGTGTCCTGGGGTGTTTTAGACATTGACTGTGGGATTCCAGGTGACAGCAAAGAGTTGGCTGTGGGTTTTTTTTTTTTATTAGCTGGCAATTTCTCCAAGAAAGACTTGAAAGGAAACTAGCAGTTCATAGGATGATTTTGCAAAGGAATCTGTCCAAGTGAAAAATGAACATGGCAAGTTGTCCCAGGTGTTCTGAACATAGCCAAAGGAAAGCAGGCTTTTTTGGCAACTTTTGCTGAGTAATTTGGCAAGGTTTACTCTTCATTGTTCTTTTGACAGCAGTTATCCATTCCAGACGATACTGTGAACTCTTCCAAATAGGTCAAAGGCAGGATCAGGATTTTATTCCCATCTCAAGCAACAGGACACATTTCTATCTTTATTTCCCCAATTAGGATATCTTTTCTTCTCTCGGTATCTAAAATGTTAGGCTGCTTTGGGCCTCTAATTTTTTTCTACTAATTATTTCATTTAGTGTTATTTTCTTGCCTATCTAAGTTAGTACCAGGGTTAGGATATTTTCAAAATCTTAAGCATATCCCTCATTGGCAGCAACTCAGGTATATTTCTCTCACAATACATTGGATGTTAATTCATTAATAACCAATTACAAAGAATAAGATAGATTAATAATCAAACCGAAACTTTGATTCAGTAAAAATGAAAATATGTAGAAGGCACTGTGCTATGCACTGTCTCCATGATAGTAGGTAGAGAAAGCAGTTTGAATCCATTGTGCTTAGGTTTGGTGGTTGAAAGAAACAGCAAACATCAAGTAAATAAATAACTGCAAATTTTTTAAGTGCCATGAAGACTCTAAAACTTTCTCGTACAAATATTGACTTAACTGGACAAACTATAATGGACTAAGCAGACTTGTGTGAGCCTGGATATTTTCAGGCATATCAGAGCACAATAGAAATGCAGATTGATCGAGAATGCTATCTCTGAGTAAACATTTCCTTTTATTTGTTTTTCTTAAGCACAAGTGGATATATCTAGTACAACTGGAATTTGTTCACAGATGGACCAAAAAGGAAAATAGTATCCAGTTTGCTCCAATTACTCCTGACAAGGCCTTTTGAATGCTTTCTTGAAAATTTCATGATGGTAGTAGTATTTCCTAGAAACAATTTATAATAAGGAAAGAGATCTTCCTGAGTTATGTGTCTTCGCACCTTGGTAGTGTGAGAAATGTCATCTGTGAAGAAACAAGTGACCATGTGTAACAATATCAAATATTTTCTAGTATCAAATACTGGCAAAAGATATGTGTGGTGGTTTGAACAAGCATGGGTTCCCATAGGTTCATATATTTGAATTCCTATACCAGGAATTGGCACTATCTGAAAGGATTAGAAGTACGAGGAGATAGGTGTGGTCTTGTTGGAGGAAGTGTGTCACTGGGGTGAGCTTTGAGGTTTCAGAAGCCCATGTCCACTCCAGTGCTCACTGTCCCCCTCCACCTGGGGATCAGGATGTAGCTCTCAGCTACTGCTCGAGCACTGTGCATGCAGCCATGCTCCCCACCATGACAATAATGGACTAAATATCTGAAACTGTAAGCAAGCTGCCTTAGTTAGGGTTTCTGCTGCTGTGAAGAGACACTGCGACCACGGCTACTCTTATAAAGGAAAATGTTTGAGATGTCGGTTCTGTTGAGACGTTCAGTCTAGTGTCATCACTGCAGCAGTATGGAAGCATTCAGGCCAACTACGTCTTGACCATAGGGCAAAAGGAAGTGGACTGTCTCACTGGGAGTAGCTTGAGCATTGGAAACCTCAAAGCCCACCCCAACAGTGACACATTTCCTCCAACAAGGTCACACCTACTCCAACAAGGCCACACCTCCACTCCCTTTGGGGGCCATTTTCTTTCAAACCACTACACAAGCCCCCAATCAAATGTTTTTTTCTTATGAGTTGCCTGGGTCATGGTATGTCTTTGAAGAAATAGAACAGTGACTAACAACATGAGAAAATTTTTACGACATTCTACACCACAAGTGTAGCTGATTTAGAGCACTGACTCATTGCTCTGTTGACACTGGTAGCCTTCTCGATCAACATGTAGGCATGCCAGTATTATGCAATTGCCAGTAACTGTGTGTGCTCTGATTTCAGGTTACAGGACTAGAAGTGACCAACTTAAAGGGACCAGGTGAGATCCAGGCTCTGCTGTACCATGAATAATAAGAACCCAAAGATGGAAATTGGGGTTTGGTCCGAAGGTCAGAAAAGCAAAACAGTCATCCCTGGCTCTTACTTGTACCTCAGACAGAAATGGTGATCCTGCTCCAGGAATCTCAGAATGAGACTGTGTGCCGGAGCTGTCTCCTCCCACCTTCTATTCCTCTCTAGTGCTCAGATAAAGGGATGTACCACCATGGCCTGGTTTCTATGGCAAACTAGTGTGGTTGCTGGGATTAAAGGTGTGTGTTACCACAGCTTGCTCTGTAACGCTGATCAGTATAGTTGTTTTACTCTCTGAACTTCAGGCAAGCTTATTTATTAAAATACAAATGAAATATCACTACACTGTGCCTCCTAGACATAGACAGAGAAATATCAGGAACTTCTTCAAAGTAAGTATATTTTAAAAGCTATATATTTTCTGAACAAGAAGTACTTTGCCACCTGTGGTTATCACAGATAAAAGCTGTAGCTGGTGCAAAGGAAATGCAACAAATTACATTGTTGTTTTTTTCAATTAGAATTTTAGGGGTTTTTTTTGTCCTGAAAAGTGATAGAATCTACCCAAAGAAGACATTTCCTCATTTTTTAAATTTTTTAAATCAATATCAAAATTGGTATACACAACATGGAATTTTAAAGGCATAAAATAAGAAATCAAGACAATGAAGTAAAATGCTAAAAACATTACATACAACTCTAGCTGCAGAGGATGCAAACGTTTGCAGGACACTGCTGACTTAGCTGCGTGTCAGCAGGTTTGGGGAGTAGTCCACATTGAACTTAATCCTGAGCACCATGTAAGCATGAACATAGCAGAACAGATGAATGAACGGCATTCAGAAGTGAAGCCCTCGCCCATGGGGAGAGATGTGACACTATGAAGGAACAATAACCAGTGACGCAGATGAACATCCACTATCAACATAGGCTCCCTTGTCCTTGGGGAAGCCATGGCTGTGAGGTACTTGGCCTTGGCCCTGTGGGCATTCAGCAACCTGACATCCTGTGTGACCTTTATTCTACTTTTAAGAGGATAAATTGGACGGTTCACAGCAAATAGATGTTCAGGTCCCAACCCACACATAAATTCTAGGTATAAAGTGGGTCAGATATACTCTCTTGATGTGGGATTTCCCTCTGTGTGCTGTGATTACCATTAATGAATAAAGAAACTGGCCTAAGGCAAGACAGAATTTAGGTAAGCAGGGAAAGCTAGGCTGAATGCTGGGAGAAAGAAGGGCGGAGTGAGAGAGAAGCCATGGAGCCCTGCCAGAGTCAGACATGCCAAAGCTTTGCCAGTAAGCCACTGTCACGTGGCAATATACAGATTAATGGAGATGGGTTAAATTAATATGTAAGAGTTAACCAATAAGAAGCTAGAGCTAATGGGCCAAGCAGCGCTTTAATGAATACAGTTTCTGTGTGGTTATTTCGGGGCTGGCAGTCTCCCACTCCAATACTGTCTTAAGATTTACTGGGTAAATTCAGTGGGTAGCTAGAGAATCAACCCATTGGAAACACTGTGGACAGTTTCAAGTCTGGCGGTTTATTGACAGAAGACAAGCTGAGTTGAATGTCACCAGAAGTATGGGATCTAGAACCAGACTCTGAAAATGTAAAAATGCTATTAGATGTTTTAACTCTCTAACAAAATATGCCCCGCCTACGGATACAAAGACATGCCCAAATACTCAAAGCCGCATGCCTAAATCACTAAATTCTAGCTTCTAGACTCCTCAGACTCCTAACAGTCTGGAGAGAATTCATGCTTCCTTACAGGAATGCCACAGTTACCCTGGCCAAACAGAACTCTATCTGCCCCCACAGAATGGTTTCTCCTGCAATCATCCCAATTTTAGAACACAAAAAGCACCATGTAATGATTTATTTCTTCCTCCTCCAAACACATCTCAAAATGCGCCGGTTTTCTCTGCAGATGCTGCCATCAGCTCTCACCTGACCATCATCACCCACCTGATTTTGACACAACAGCTACCTGGCTTGTGGCCTTACGTTTCTGACTGTCTCTAATCCATTCTCCATTCAGAAGTGACCTTTTAAAATACAAACCAGGACATTTCTTTCCCTTAAAGGCCTAAGTGGTACTTCCTCGTTCACTACATAGAAATCAAATCCATTGACTAGGACTGTGTCGTACATTGCAGTCCAATTCCTGACGACCTCAGCCTTGCAATGATACTGTACAAACTGTCCTGTTCTCCGCCCCTCAAATCATACGGGGATTCACATTGGCCAGGTCTTAGCAAGCTCGTCTCCAGCTCTTCACCTGACCAGCTCCTTCCTGTCATTTAACTATTAGTCACAACACCCTTTCCTCAGTGAGGACCTCCAACATCTCAGGTTTCCAAACATGAGCTGCTGTGGAATTTATTTTAGCAATGTAAAGATGGGTTACATTTGTTTACGCTGTGGAATATTACTTTAACTGTGGGAAGGTGTGTCACACGTAGGTGCGCTGCATTTGTATAACGGTGTAAGGATGGGTTACATTTGTTGTGCTGTGTTTGTTTAATTGTAAAAGATGTGTTGCATATCAAGGTTTGGAATACTGGGCGGCATCTTAAAAATAAAAGCCTACTACAATGACCTTTCCTATTACTTCGTTTATGGAATCTGGTCATTGAGGGTTGAACTGCATCTCATCCAGATTCACATGGAGAAAGCTTCAGGGCCTCCACGAATATGAACTCATTACTCCGGACCTTAACCTGATTTGATGGTTTTGCTCAAAGGGGAGATTTGATTATAGATCCATGAAAAGGGAAGGCAACATGAAAGGATACACCAAGACAGCTGTTGTCTTGGTTATTTTTATTGTTGCTACAATAAAATACCCAACAAAAACAGTTTAGGAGAGAATGGGTTTACTTTGACAGTCCACCACGGTGAGTGTTGGGGGTCACATCACGTAGCACTCATAGGCAACCAGCAGAGAATGGTAACGCCTGTGCTCATCTATATTTTTTTTATTTTTATATGGGACATTTCATGACACCAGCCCAGGAAATTATGATGCCCACCTTTAGAGTGTGTCTTCCAATCTCAATTAATCCAGTCAACATGACCCCCACAGGCATGGCCAGAGGCTAAAAAAATTCCTCAAAGGTGTGTCTGAAAGTTTATCTTCTGGGTAATCCCAGAATTAAAAATTAAACTGGCAACAGGACTGGAGTAGAACAAAATACACCACAATACAGAAAAAAGCCTGGGCCTGCCAGTAAATTGACATTGGAGCCCAAGCTTCCCAAGCCACAAGAACAACAAAAAAATTGTTGTTTAACTTACTCAATAGTACTGACACATAAGTCCCAACACACTAATGTGTCACCCTTTTACATCATAATATGACATGATTTACAGTCATATGTGTTCATTTGGTTTGGTTTTTGCTTTGCTGCTTCCACCAGATGATCATCCATAGCAGGGAATGCATCTGCCCTCTGTTTAACATCATCAAGTGTTATACTCTTTGTCCCAGGAATAGCCAACTGCTTACCAGCACCAGATAAGAAATCAGAGTGTCAAGAAGAAATTCTGGGTGGGTTAGAACAGATGCAGGCACACTGAGGTTCCCCAGGCACTGCCTGTTCTACATCCTGCTCTCATGATATATGAGTTACAGATGCTTTAATATTTTTAAGTGGTTGAACAAAAGAAATACATTTCACAACCTGGGAATGTTATGTGAAATTTAAACATCATAACGTTCACAATATCTAAACATAAGGTTTACATATTGCCTACGGAAGTCTTCCAGCTACACATGTGACCCAGACTACAGTGAGGGCCTAATGCATTTGCTATGTGGAGGGAAAGAAGTCATGAGCTATGTGAACTGCCCAGTGACAACTGCCCCAGGTGACATGGTCCAAGAAAGGAGTCATTTGAGGACAATTGTGAGTGCTTGTGAGAACACCCAACAAGACAAGAGTCCTGTGACCTCAGTTTCTTCCAAACAAAGACTTGTTCTTAGAGCATGTTTTTATGCTACAAGGTGTAGCAGATGGTTGTTGGTTAAATTCACATTACTCATTTTGCTTGCTGCTTTTAATCAATTAAACGTCCAAGCCATCCTGTATAAGCCTCTACGGAAAAACAGGTTTTTGCCGTGTGCAGCTTGACCTTGTGAATGTATCTGGCTTGAACTCATAAGAACTTTACTCATGGGACCTTTCTTAACCCTCAGTAAAACAGTCTAAGGCTATGAATGAAGCTAGCTAAGGTCTTTAGCTTTATCTACCTTACTTACCCCTGGTCCCACTGCCTCTACAGTGGTGACCATTAAGAATGGTGAGATTTCTAAAAGCTCCATTGAAACTTAAACTTGAACATATGCATTTTCAACCTATGCATTCCACGTGCTGAAGAAAAGGTATGTGTGACCATGGCCAGAATTCATGGAATTTTGATGGAATGTATGTAACATGATAAAGACTTTAAATTCAAATGGAATAAGAAATAATTATTATAAGACAGTTATCTGAATTTGCTTATCATAAACACTATCAAAGAAGTATATCTTTAGTACAAATATCATTAGTAAGGACAAAAATAGGTGCTTTTATGCTCATATTTGCACAAAAAAAAAACCACTGTTTACCTTTGATGGGGAAACAAACTGGACACATTCCAGCCATTCGGATAAAAAGGGTTTTCTGCACAGTGCACACCGTCTTGCCTCGGAGAGTTTGTCTTTGGTCTCTGGATAACGCTCTATAGCATCCATAATCAAATGACTGTTTTCGTCTAACTGACCGAGGACAAATCTTGCTGCTATTTCCTAAATTGAAAAAAATCATTCTTCAAATTAATTCAAAATTTATATTAAAGTAATTCCTATTTAATTAACTCAAAAATCATGTCTAATCCTTTGTTTATTAATCTAAGATTCTACATCATATATAATGACTTACATTGCATGTGGCTGCCATTGTAAAAAAAAAAGTTATCTTTCACAAATGTAGGATAAGTGGGTACCTTCCACCATATTTATATCCCTTACAAATAGGACTCCAAGTCATAATAAATTTACATGATCTCTTTAATAAAATTAGATGTCATTTTGCTCAGGTTTTGTACCGTTAATTACGATAAACAGGGACTACACACATATGCAAACTGGTCTCAGAAAGATTCAGTCATATTCACTGAGCTATAAGTTCACAGCCCAGTCAACTCTGCATCCCTTAAGGAGCATTAGCATCCGTGCGCCAATCCCTACTTTCAATCTGCATTAAAACTTAGTCATGTTGATTACACAACACTAGACTTTGTCCAACAAAATAATAAATAATAATAAAGCAAAGAAGGAAAAGAAGTTGCCTTTCACCAGTATCATCAGCTTCATCATCTTAATGTAAAACACAGAATATGGGGGGCTGGAAAGATGGCTCAGTGGTTAAGAGCATTGCCTGCTCTTCCAAAGGTCCTGAGTTCAATTCCCGGCAACCACATGGTGGCTCACAACCATCTGTAATGAGGTCTGGTGCCCTCTTCTGGCCTGCAGGCATACACGCAGACAGAATATTGTATACATAATAAATAAATACTAAAAAAAATTAAAAACAGAATATGATGATACAATTTAATCTTCACTGATCCAGCAAAGAAAACAAGCATTTGCCTAACTCCCCCAAAGCACCAACATCCAGTATTGCCAGGATGGCATAAACAATGCTTATGTTTCTGAAGCAATGTGTGTTTATACAGCATGAAGTCCATTCTACACAAACACTGATTGAAATTTAAAGCATGGATGGGGACAGTTGACAGGGGACTTATTTTCCTGCCCAAAATGAAGGTTTTCTAATAGTCTATATCAGGTTCTGACAGTCATTTATATACATATAAGTATGTATATAAAAATCTCTTCCTAATTCATGCTACTTTAAAACTTTTAAGTCTTGCTCCTTGCTGTGCCCAGGTTCTCAGTCAACAACCATCATGCACATGAAGCACCTTGGGCACACGCTACTTGTGTGACTCATCCTACACCAGCCTTCTGAGTGGGGAAATGGCCCTGCTCTGCAGAAGAAAGAAGTCTGAAAGAGCTATCACGACTCCAACCACCAGATACTTAGTTTCACTGTTTCTCTGACTGCTTTCACAGAACATAGTTTGTGATTCAAAACGAAATGCTTGCCAGGCGGTGGTGGCACACGCCTTTAATCCCAGCACTAGGGAGGCAGAGGCAGGCGGATCTTTGTGAGTTCGAGACCAGCCTGGTCTACAAGAGCTAGTTCCAGCGCAGGCTCCAAAGCCACAGAGAAACCCTGTCTCGAAAAAACAAAAACAAAACAAAACGAAATGCTTATTTTAGAGGTATTGGCTAATTAAATTGGGTAGATAGTCTTAGTATGCAAAAAACACATAGACAAGGATTCATTTTCCAAGAAGAATTTTTATGAACATACAGACCTATAATTCATACAGATTACTTTTAACATTTATGATTTCTGGACCCATGATTGTTGATTTCAATATATCACTTGACAGCTAATATATCAGTCATTATTTATATTCTCTTTGAAGTCAAAGTATTACTTTGGAAGAACAATGTATGTTGTTAAAATATAATTTTTTCCTTGGAAATGTAAATATACACAAAACAAGATAACTGCTGATGTAACCAATACTACCTTTTTTTTTTCTTTTCTTCTGAGACAGAGTTTCTCTGTGTAGCCCTGGTCATCCTGGAATTTGTTCTGTAGATTAGACTAGCCTCAAACTCAGAGATCCACCTGCCTCTGCTTCCCAAGTAGTAAGACTAAAAGCATGTGCCATCCCCACCTGGTGATCAATATCTTTTAGGACACCTCTTACAGAAACATTGTGTGAATTTTCTGAAACTGTACCAGCTAATTATGAGATCATTCCTGTGTTATTTTAAATTGAAGAAATCTTTTACAAATAAATAAGTTCTTTATTTTGAATCACTTGTATGCTATTTTGTTAGAATATTTTATGTAGGTGATGTGATAGTGCTATTTCTAATCCACTATTCATGTGTATAATTTTTTTTACATATGGTCATATGAACTATAATATTATATAACCACAAATTATATATATGTAAGTATAAAAATTATAAAATATAAAAAGAAGTTCAAGTCCTTAGAAGGAAGGGTAGATTGGAATGAGCTGCTACTGTGAGCACAGGAGGCAGGACACACAGCATCCTAAGAATGGGCTCTGGCTCTGTTATGCGCAGAGGTTCACACACTGGCTCAATAAGGCATTTGCTGCTTGGCCTTATTTGGACAAATTCTTAATTCACCTGGTCCCAAATATCTCATGTGCAAAATGAGAGCTTTTCCAGCACTATGATAGAGTGATAGAGCTAACAGTAGCAAAGGATTGAGTCCGCATCTGCTGCACTAAATTACCAGGATCAGATTCTAGCTAACGAATTTCTGAGGCGAGCAAGGTTATTAAACCTTTTGTTGGTACTGCCAGCTAAGGTACATCCCTAACTCTCACTTGACTTTTAATTCTGACATAGTCTCACTAAGTCATTCAAGCTTGCTTAGAAATCACTTGGTACCTCAGGCCTTGAACGTGTGGTTCTTCTGCCTTTAGCCTTCCATGTAGCTAGGATTACAGACCTAAACAAGCAAGTGTATCTTTTAGAAATTCTCTACTAAGGCATATACAGTTTCAAAGCCCTATGAACCACTGAAACCCAAAGGAATTTAATTGCTAATATTAACCAAATGTCTACTAGAAATGCCTTTGAGTCCAAATATACTCAAATATGAGCTTGAGTCACCATTCTGAGAAAAAAATCATAGCAGTACTGTCAAAACTACCTAAATCATTTATGTAAGAAAACTAATAATTTCTACTGTATAATCTATTCTATATATCTATCCATGCATACATTCGTTATAAATATAGCATTAAATTAACTCTAAAGTCCCGGACCTTACAATTTAAAAATTAAAAGAAGGAAATGTTCTACTCCTCTTAAGATACCACGTCAGATGAAATATTCTTCCAGTCTCCTCCACAATCAAGAATCTCTCGTGCTCGAGCCCACGACAATCTGCTTGCCTTTCAGCACTCCAGCTGTTACCAACACTGTAAGGTGGGGTCTGGAGGCCAGCTGCAGAAGTTGGCATCTGCGACTGTGAACAAGCTAGCCTCTCTGGATCTTAGTTTCTCTATCTATAAAAGGAGGTACAATAAAGACACCTACCTCTTGACGGTAACCAAACACCTACTGTGTTCATAAGCACAGTACCTGTCCATAGAAACCTTAAAATGAGTAGTAGCTAGAATTATTACTCTGATATGCTTGATACAGGAGAAAAAAGAACAAGTTATTGGGGCTAAATGAGATACGACAGTTTTAAATGATTAATCAATTTAAGTTTCCCATACAAGAGCAGGAAATAATGCCGCTTATGGAACAATCGCCAGTGGAAAATTTGAAAAGAGCTGAACTTCAAAGAAAGCAGTTCTTATCCCCTACAATTTTATTCATTGAGATACCATGGACATGAGAACAATTCACTGTGACTACAATTGTTTTAGCCCCATGTGTAAAGACAAAAGTGGGTGAGTATTAATGATCTAAATATCTAACAATGAGAAAACAGTTAAAACATTATGATGCAACAAAATAGCATATATTGTCTAAAAAGATATCTTAATGTTTTTAATCTGATTAAAAAGACATTCACAATAATTGGAGTGAAAACCTAAATCCCTAAGTAGCATATAAAGTATTAATTCATCTTAAATTTAAAATATATTCTAAATGTACCAGAGAGTCATAGTGGAGAGTAGTGACACCTCACTAATTAGATTTCTGCATTCTTTTCACCATCATTGGCTTTTTTTCTATTCATGAATCTATATTGCTTTCATGATAAGAAAACAATTTGAAAAGCATTATAATTAAATCTATCTATGTTCTTGTATATTCAGCCTTAGATCCAAATGAGTCTAGTAAATCAAAATAGAGAATCATATTCAACTCTGGGAGAACCTGTGGGTTTTATCTTGCCTGGCAGTAAAGGCATTCTTCAATATGTTTCCCTAGTACTTCTTTTCATATCATTAACTAGTTTCACCAAACTGGACACTGTGAGGTCCGGGTCATATCCATGCACTAGTAGAAATGAAACAGAAGCAAAAAAGAGCCCACTAGCAGCAAAAAAAATGCTTAGAAGGCTAAAGTAAAAATAAATTCCTCTTTTCTTTTCATCCAATAAAAAACGTTCATTTCTCTGTGTCAAGTCAGTCTGAAAACCAGACAGATTGCACTGAATTCTGTGAGCAAGTCAAAAATGACATGAAGAATCCACATTCTTAATGGACCAGTGTTACATATTTGCTGAATTGTCAAGAATGCTTTACATCTTAAACCATAGGTTTAGTGTGAAGGCTCATGCATATGAGTCACCTGTAGAGTCCAGATGTCTTTAGGTTGTGTGGCAGTGATTGGCCGCTTCAGGAAGAGTGGGTTTCCCTCACAGTAGAACTCCCTCAGCTTTAGATTCTGAAACTGGTAAAAGAAAAGATCTTTACTGCAAGAAAGACAACAGACTTTTCTTCTAAAGGCTGATTATAGTTTAGAACGTACATATTATGCTAGTATTTTAAGAATAGTAGATATTCTATTTGTTAGGAGCATTACAAGTTTTACCGATGACATGAATAGCCATGATCTAAGAAGACACTGGTCATATCTCCCATACCGAATAGCTAAGGAAGCCTGTTTAGGGTCACAGAAAGAGTCAACAGCCAGAAGAAGGTTTACTAGGTCAAATTCTGGAAACATTTGTGAATCTGTGTCAGAAAAACCAAGCATGATGAAAACAATTATAAACCATGCCATACTGAAAATATCAATGATTGTCTGAAAATCAACGCATGTTTAGCAAAGATGAGAGAAGCATAGAAATCTCAAAATCTCAGAATCTTATTATGAACACACACAAAAAAAAAATGAAAATAAATGGCTGTGGCTATGCTTCAGTAGTACAGGATTGCTATGTGCAAGAAATCCTGAGACTAAGCAAAAATAAAATAAAGCAGCATTAAGCAGTGGGAAAATGGACAGTTCGCAGGGATATTTAACCTATGACAAAAATCCAAAGCCTACTAGGATCTACCAGTTAAACAGCAAATAAGGAATACCATTGTCTTCATGCTATGCTTGGTATGCCTCTGCGGAACCTAGAAGACTTCTGATACAGCTGAAATCACCAGAGTGGCTACTTCTCTGAAACTAAAATTTTAGCGCAAAAAAAAAGCAGGAAAACAAGAGAATAGCTTCAGGAGTCTGCCAGAAAATAGAAAGTCAAGAAGAGAGAGGAAGGAAGAGGGGGCAGTGCAGAGCTGAGGGAGAGTGGGGGGACTGAGGGGAGAGAGGGGGGAAGAGGGGATAGTGCTGAGCTGAGGGAGAGTGGGGGGACTGAGGGGAGAGAGTAATGATAATGATGTGTGTTGATTCTAAAGCATAAATACTCCTGCCACAGCTGATTCAATTCACTGGCTGTGGATAAGACAGATATGAAAAAATCAACTTTTGTGAGCCACAATAAGCTGGCCTAGTCACACCACAGCATCTCACAGAATCTATGAAGAACTAGAGATCTGCCATTTCAGCCAAGGATTTGAAAGAGCAATGACTAGCTAAATTAAAACTAATTGACTTAAGACATATTTTGGGGCATTATGTTATTAGATTGACAAATTTACAGTAAAGCTTATATAACATATGTAAGATTTTTAAATAAAGAACTCAAGGCTACTCTGTATTGTCCTCTTCCCTGACCCAGATACTCCCCACCTCAGCCTTGAAGGATGTTTCCTCTTGGGTAGATTATTAGAATAGTAATCTGGAATTAGTACAAGTTTTTGTTCATCTCTAGTTTTTAAAATTAAAATATGATTATAATACAACCCTGATTGAGATGTTAATGATTCCCCTTTACTCATAATATATTCAAAAGTCCTAACATATAATATTTGGCTCCCTTCAACCTTCTTCCCGAAGGTATCCCAGTGAGCCCTCAAACACTTCACACCAAGTCTGTCTCATTTGTTGTGACTCTCCAGTTGTGTGTTCTAACTTAAATATGGAGTATCTGTCTAAGACTAAAACATCACCTGTCTGTGTGTCCCCAGCCTTCACTCCATGGCCTTGCCCTGTGCATAAGTCAGTCCTATACAGAGCAGGGACAGCCACTACAGAATGTTCTCCCAGGCTTTGTTGCCTTTAAGAATGATGTCATAAATAACAGCGTACTGTGGGCTCTAAAGTCAGTGTCAAATACACAGTAATTATTGATTACATGGTAACTGATTACTGATACTCAGTAAACAACTGTTATATAAATGAATAGCAAAGGAATACAGCTTTATCTAGGCTTTCAAGATTCACAGTCCTTCCTCAGAGTTGTTCAATGAACACAAGGACTCCCGCAAGTGACATGCTGCAGCAGCACTGTCCGTGTCCACTGTCCAAGTCCTGCTGTCACTTTGGACTGGCCTGACGTCACTGGGAGCTCAACGGAAATGGGAGAAAAGAAGGCTGAGGCTTCACAGGGACTCAGAGATAGAACTGATGAGCATTCTTAAACGACTGTGTGCTCTTCAGACCATCTCAAAGCTCATGGGATTAGAACTAGGATTTCTAAATAGACTCAGGTTAGAGAAGGATAAAATTATAAATCTAAAAATTAGACCCAAAGAATAATTCTTTCTTAAAGAGTGAGTAAGATTTACCAGCTAATGGGAAATTAAACACAGAATGATACGCCTGATATTGATATATATATATATATATACATATATATATATATATAATTAAAACTGTGGGATGATATGGCTGATGACATCATTTATGCATAAGAAATCCCCCAAAAGTCTATACCTAAACCCCCTCTCTCACACCTTCTCACACCGTCCATAAGTAGTAGAAGGAAAAAGAGGCAGAGAGTAATATAAAGTGTTAATTTTTCATATCTGCCGAATATATGCCACAAGAGGGGATTCTGAGAGAATAAAGGGAGGAGGCTAAGAGCCAATCCTGGCAGAAAGGAAGGATCTGCATTGCACAAAGAGAGGTCAGGGAGGAGACTTTCTTCAGACCACAGAGATGCTGCTCAAAGTGCTTAAGCCCAGTTTCTCCCTGGGCTTCAATATTCTGGGCCTTGAAGGGCACATAGTAATTTAATACAGTTTATCAATTTTGTCTTTGAGTCCATAGTGTTTTCAGCCATCTCTCTCAACATCCCTGAAGCAATAATTGCTATTGAAGGCCTTGCTTGAGTCACGCACAGGCCCCACCACAGGCCTACTTCAGACCCCACTTTTGCCCGTGAACCTGACAACTAAGAGCTCTGCTCCCTCTCTGCAATGTCAGTGCACTCACAGAGGTAATCAGACCACCACTCCTTGCTCAGAACTGTCTGGCAGCAACCCACGTCACTACAAATCACTCACGGCTTTCTGCTGCCATGTGTACCCTCAGCCCTCATGTTCTGGCTTTGCTTTTGACTCTTTCTGTATGTCTTCTCCGTCCACTGTGCTAAGATTGGTTTTTTTCCTAAGTATTTCCCCCTTTTTGTGACACTTTGGTCCCAAAGTTATCCACTCCTTCAAGATAAGATTATATGAAATAAGGCCTTAGTGCTTCGAAAGAGGAAGTCTCTTTCTGTCCTCAAGTGGGAAAACCAAACAAGTTCTCACTAATCTGGCAAAGAACAAGAACGTCTTCTGTGTGGACCTTGACCAAGGCAAATTACTCAAGAGGTAGAGCAGCTGAAAGAGTTTGCATCGTAAGAACTGAAAGTGTGCATTCTCTTTCCTGTCAAAGTGCAAAGAACAAAGTTTAGAGCATCCGCTGCCATACTGAAAAAAAAAAAAGATTAGGGAAACATCTTGGAAAAAATTAAGTGTCAGGAAAAGGCCTGAAAGTTCTTCCTGTGAGAGAAGAGCTCTTCCGGGAGGTCATCCAAAAGCAACACTGGGACTGAGAACAGATGTTTATGAGTAAAATGTACATCTCAGATTGAAAAGAGCATCTTCTACTTTAACAATAGAATGGTCGCGTATGTTGTGTATCCAAATCCTCCTGCTCTTTCACTTCATCTGCCTTGAAAAACTAAGCCTGGGTCATCCAGGCTGTCAGCCTTCCCTGTCCCGGCACACAACCCAGCAGGTGTCCTTTGCAGAGCTGCACCTCAGAGCTCACAGACTGTCCATAAATTCATCACCACCACCTTCCAGGTGCCCTTAGTAGTCTCTGGAAAGCTTGCAGCAGCCAACACTAACTCTAATGACTCAGGGTTCTTTTCCCAACTATGACCTAGCTCTCCCCAGAGTCACAGCCTCTTTCCACTTGATCTTCACCCAGGGTAATTTCACCCACACCTAGGACTGTCTTGTGAAAATAACTATGGCTCCACCTCTTACGACCAACCGTGCACTCCAACATTCACTAGGTTGAAGCATGACTAATAAAAGCTCAGAGATAGACACTGGGGTTCCACCTGAAGACCAGAGAAGCAAAGCAAACCTGGCTCTTACCTCCACCTCAGTCCAAATATGGTGATCCTGCCTCCAGGAAACCTCAGAATGAAACCCAGAATGAGAGCTGTTCCCTCCCATTTTATAATCCTCTCTAGTGCAGGATTAAGAGTGGGCACCACTACCACCTGGTTCCCATGGCAAAGTAGGGTAGCTACTGGGATTAAAGGTGTGAGTCATTGCTGCCTGGTCTGTAAGGCTGGCCAGTGTGGCTGTTTTACTTTTCTGATCCTCAGGCAAGCTTTATTTATTAAAATACAAATGAAATGCTACTACATTAGTATGTATCAATTCACCCGATCCAGAGAGAAAATAGGCTCTTTTTGGTGTTGATCTTCTTATGAGGCTTTCTATCTCAACTCATAGGAATCTCCCATTCATGAGTTATATTGCTGTAGTAGTTTAAATGAGATGCCCTATAAGTCTCTGGCATCTGAATATTTGACAACCAGTTGGTAGAGGTTTGAGGAGAATTAAGAAATGTGGCCTTGCTGGAGGAAATATGTCTCTGGGGGGTGAGCTTTGAGGTTTCCAAAAGCATTTCAAGTAGGCTCTCTCTGTTTCTGTTTATGGACCGGGATGTGAGCTGTCGGCTGCTGTTCCGGTGCCCTACCTGCAGGTCTGCCTGCCTACTGCCGTGCTCCCCTACCGTGATGGTGATGGACTCTTACCCTCCCAAACTGGAACACCTAGATAAACTCTTTCTTCTAGAAGTTGCTTTGATAGTTTGGTCACAGCAATAGAAAAGTAAATGATGCAATCACCGTTTCCAACTTCACCTGTTACACGGTTACTGAGAGCAGCAGGGCTCTCTACCCGGCTGCACCACATCAGAACAAGCTAGCATTGCTTTCTGGATTCTGTAGAGCCTTCAGAAAATCCACCCCATATGCTTTCTGACTGCTTCTAGTGTATCTGTCACATGGAAGAAGGAAGAAATTTTATGAAGTACAAATCTATTCCATCTCCTCTTGTTTGAAACCCTTTGAGAGTCCTGTTGTCTTTGAAGTAAAGATAAAAATACCCAGGATACCCTGAAGACTTTGTTACAGCTTCATCCCATCTGAGCATAACAGGAGATGGAATTCCATTCAGAGCCAGAGGATACCTGGCCCTCCCACCCAAAGGCCTTGCCAGTGTTTCCTCTCCTTAGAACATATCTTTCCTATCCACCAACTTCAAATCTCAGTTTGTGTCAACACTTGTAGGAAGCCTTACCCAACCTGTCTAGACTGTCGCTGACAGATCGTGTCATTGTGAATACACTGGCTTCAGTATATAAATTCACAGCATTAGTTGTTTAGTATCTGGTTCATTGCCACACTGTAGCTCAGAGGGAGCAGAGACTCTGGCAGGCTCTTTTACCACTTAACTTCTTTCCCAGCGCATGGCTTGACAATGTAAAATGTGTGAAATAAAGAAGGTAGACTTGGGAGTCAGTTGCCTTGTTTGAATTCCAGTTCCATGCTTAGTACCTAGGAGACCTAGTGCTGTTTCTCAATGGATAAATAAAACAGCGATAATCGTAGGCTACTTGTATGGTAAGTGTGGTTATTAGGTAATATAATCTATGCAAAGTGCTTAGAACATTTCTGTGATCGAATAAATAAGCATAGAAGGCAGTGAGTAAACATTGCAATTATTAAATATTTCAGCATGTATTATCCATTTTACATTGTATTATACTAAAAGGGAGTAGATAGTTATAGTAAATATCAATACTCTTTAGAACTCATTCAAAATTCAAGCCAATCAATTAATCACAAAAGATCACAAGAAAGTCATGCTAAAGTATTCAATAAGGGGAGCAGTATGCAAAGTTATTTTTAAAGGGTCTATTTTAAAGGTATCTCATAAATATTAAAGCATAAATATGTTAAAATGTCAATTGTGACAGTGTGGTTTTGTAGTTGCTTGATGTTTGTATTAACTGGGGACTGAACTCAGGGCCACACACACGATAGGCAAGCATCTTAACTCTGAGTGGTGTCCTCAGCCCCATCGTTCCTCACGTAATGTTACATTTTCCTACATTTTCCGAATTTTTCAATGTATCATTTTTATAATCAAAAAAGACTCCTTTATTTTCATATTGGAAAGTAGACCAAAATTTGGCCTGTTAATATGAGAAAATAAGTAAATAAAACTTCCCCTGTAGCCAGGTGACAATGAGGCAGAGGCAGGCAGATCTCTGTGAGTTCGAGACCAGCCTGGTCTACAAGAGCTAGTTCTAGGACAGGCTCCAAAGCTACAGAGAAACCCTGTCTCAAAAAACAAAACAAAAACAAAAACAAAAACAAAATAATACCTTCTTCTGTAAACTTCAACTTTCACTTTTTTGTTTTGCTTTATTTGATTTTGGTTTTGGTTTGGGGGCTGGGGGCTCTTCGTTTGTTTTGTGTTTTATGAAAACCCATCAGTGTTCTTTTAAAACTGGAGATTAAAGCAAGACTCCCATTCAAGGCCTCCACAAACTCTCCTTGAGTCTATATTCGGCCTTTCACATGCTACTTGCATATTTTAATTTCCCTTCATGTCTACCCCAGCTAATTTGACACGTGGCTCCACTCACCGGCAGATGAAATGCCTCTGTGTTTATTCTAGAAAGGGGACTTTAGTAGTAAGAGAGGGAGAGAGATACCATTTCAATGCTGTCTTCTTTGGTGTTAGACATTCATATTCTACTCTTTCAAAGGCTTCTTCTGCACATAACTTGATCAGTAATGACTTCTTAGTGATATACTTTATCCCTACAAACTATTTTTTTCTGAATAGTTCATGTTAACAACCTAGCAATTGTTTTTCTCTGGCTGTTTAATCATGAATTGCTCGGTCTGTAATCTTAACTCATTCTATTCTGCACTTGAGCCCCTATTGAAAAGGCCTTATAACTATCATCTTCACATATTATACTACTGAGAGTTTGAAAATGCTTCCTTTTCCCACTACTGAGTTCATTGCATTCATAATTTGGCAGCCAAATGATTGGTTTCAAGGGTGGTCCTCAGGGGTATTTCCCTTTCTTTCCTTTTCTTTTCCTCCTGATTTTTAGACAAAGATCTTTAAAATATCATTTAACTTTTCTCTTGTCCTCTTTTTCCCTTCATCATTTTTCCAATATCATCCTCCATTATAAAACTCTGGTCTCTCCGATTACCAAGATCATCAGCACAAAACATCTGCAGGCTGTGGATGCTCTTACCTTACACTAAACTCCTGCTTCTAAACTTCACACACTCCCCCACTTGTTACTGATACCTTTTCCTTCACTTCCCATACCTTTTTTGAAGTTGACACAAATAATTTAATAGAATACCAAAATAGCTTTCTAAAAACTTGCTAATGCCAACCTGTTTTGAATGAACCGGTGTTCATATAGTACATAAATACGCATATAGTATATACCCATCTTCACATGGTACATATACATGTAGTACATGTATTATATACACGTGATACACATACTAGCCATGAACAACTATCATCTATGACTTTAAAAAGTTACATCTTGAGTAAAGAATATTATATATGTAAAAAAGTATTTCAGATCTGATGATGCCTCTGCCCAGACATGGCAATCATTTAATAAAATGACCTTGTACTTAACCACAAGTAAGCACACGTAAATAAGTTAAGAGGACAATACAATACTGCAAATATACTTGACCTTATTTAGTATGATGGCTAATTTTCTAGGATGATTTGACTGAGCCATGAGGTACTTAAGAATTTGTCTAAACATTATTTCAGGATGGGGACAATGTTTGCCTATTAAATTATGAGGGCTGGGACGTGTTTCTTGGTGGAACTGGACCTTGAGCTGGAGAACTGGGTGGACCAGACTGTGCCAATCAATGCCAGGGTAGATGTACATCATATAATCCCCTGGAGGCAAAATAGAGCAAAACTGGTAAGAAGGAATGACCTGGTCTGCCTGTTTGATTTTGCACATTGGTCTTTTCATACACCTGGCTCAAACTCCACCAAAATGACCGCACTGTTTCTTAGATCTCGTGGGCCCAACTGAAACAATGGTTTTTCTGGGCCTCTCCAGCTTCTCAGTGGCAAGTAGAGGGACTTCTCAGCTTCTACTATCAAATGAGCCTTATAATAAATATACATAGACAGATAGATAAGCAAACAGATAGATACACAGACAGATAGACAGGCATCTATAAACTTTATCTCTGGAGAACATTTATCAAATTAAGAATTATGAGGAGAAGCCAGGCAGTGGTAATGCATTCCTTTAATCTCAGCACTCAGGAGGCAGAGGCAGGTGGATATAAGTGAGTTCAAAGCCAGCCTGGTCTTGAAAAAGCCAAAAAGAAAAAAAATTACATGGAGAAAAATGGTGTCTGAAACCAGAAGCAAAATATACGAGCAAACTAGGAAATTCACCTGTCTCTCAATACTGGACAAAAGTAAGCATTGTTATAGCATTGCTAAAATTGGTTTCAAATGCTATTTGTAAATGATAAATTCTTGCATACATTCTTTAGGTTGTTTAATTTCCTATAAATAAGAGAGGAGGTTAGAGATGGGCATTTTGACTTCTTAATCAGCAGCTACTAAACACTTTCTTGCTGCTCAAGCTACCTTGAGAAAGATACCACCCTTCTAAGAGCCAGCTTGATTGCTACAATGCCAGGAGCAGCCACCTCAAGAAAGATACTACCAGTCTAAGAGCCAGCTGGATTGCTACGGTGCCAGGAGCAGCCATCTCAAACACTTCATAGACACCTAGAGAAGCCTACACAGCGATTGCAGCTATGAGCCTTGACTCCTGAATGCGCAGCCTCAGCCTGAGCTGTTTGAGACAGTTTGTGCAAGGTGCTATGCTATCACAAGTCTTGGCAAATGAGTTCCATATTAGCCAGAAGGCTGGCCCTTCACCTGGTCAGGGGACTACAGTGACTGATGCTAAGAGACAAGACCATGATTAGTCCAAAACACGTGTGAATGACTATGATTGCAGCAAAGCTATGACAAGATGAAATAAGTGGCTGTAATTGCTGTAAAATGAGCACCCGCCTGGCCCAAACACCAGGTCTAGGTAAGTAAGCTGTGCTCTTAGTTACCTGGGAGACACTGTCCTGTGCTGCTTCCCCTCTGGTGTTGCAGCATCCAGCTTGAAGGGGTCTTTCCTGGCTCACTTTCACAATCCTGGTTTGAGATGGTAATAGGAAGGCAGAAGCAACAGAGACAGTAGATAATGGTAGCACAAATAACTACCCAGTGGCAAGCTGGTGATCTTTACCCTCAACACCCGCTATACACACACACACACACACACACACACACACACACACACACACACACAAAACAAACAAAACAAAAACAAACAAAACCATTGGCCTTGCGAGTGCTTGCAGCTTAAAATGCTGTAGACAAGTTTGGCTGAAACAGTGGAATCCAGTGTAAGATATCTAGCACTGGGCTTCCAAATGGCCCAGCAGTGCTGCTCACACTTGCTTTCTGAGTCCCAACTGTTGATCTAAGGCACTGCTACTTAATAACTGGCAAGCTTGTCCAGCGGCCAGGACTTTTGCCTCAGGAATTCCAGTCAAGCCCAGCACAGAGGTTCTCAGCAGTCTGCCAGAGTCAAAAGTCTTAAGCTACATCAGACATCCCAACTAATACTGTAAGTCCTGAGGACAGTTCCAAAACAGCCAGTCCCCAGCAGCAGCCACTAAACTGTGCAAGCTGAAGAGTCAGCTGGGCAGCTGAGAGCAGCCAGAGTGGGAAGGAGAAAGAAAACGGGAAGGGAAGGGAAGGGAAGGGAAGGGAAGGGAAGGGAAGGGAAGGGAAGGGGAGAGAAGACACAGAGAACTGACAAAAAAAAAAAAAGGGGGGGAGCCAGAGAAGAGGATCGTCGGGTCCTGGTTGGCAGAAGAATCCCAAGAGCTGTGAAGTCTCCACGGCCAATGGGCTCAATCCTCCAGACAGGAGCTGTAACATTAGTTACAGCCAAAGACTAAGGGTCTCAATACAGGATACCTTCATGGGAGCTGTAATAAAGGGCACCACTTGCTGATGCTTCCATTTGTCTGCTGTCCCTGCTCACTGTTGTCAATCACTGAAAAGGAAAGGAAGGGGGTAGAAACTGACATTTGAGGTGTCTTGTCTATCTGTGTTTTGTTTCTTTCTTTGTTTTGAATTTTAAGTATCTTTGAGAGTAAAACGCATATTCTGAGGGTGACATCATACCACTGGAAGCCTTCGAGCAGAGACACACAGCATGTGATCTGATATGCTCCAAAGGACCACTCTAGATGTTTTTTGGGGATAAACACTATTCATGTGTCCATGTGTATCTGTTTCATCCAGCAGAACATGTCTTTGAGGAATCTGCTCTGAGCTTTCATGTATAACTATGTAATATTTTGTGATTCTTCTTATGGCACAGTTATTGCGTGGTATTTTTTTTTAATCTACCAATTGTAAAAAGCTAAGGGAGCTGTGCCATCTACATGCAGATGCCTTTAATCCAGCAGTCTGGAAAAAAGCAAGAGTTCAAGGTCAAACTCAGCTCTACAATTAATTCAAGACTAACCTGAGACACATGAGATCCTTCTCCAATAAAAAATAAATTAATTATACCCTTAGCCAATCATATCATTAAACATATACTAAAATCACCAAGCTTTTCTCACTCTCCTAAAGCCAAATTTCTCTCACTCCTAACTTCTAAAGGCAGATGCTCACCTAGGCACGCACAGGGTTACACCATGGGACTGATATGGGAGGTCCTTCTGTATATGTGTTGCTTTTATTGGTTAATGAATTAAGAATCAATTACATTAGTATTTCTTAATATAAATGTACTCAATTCACCTATAAAGAGACACAGGATAACAGTTTGGATACAAAAACAGAATTCATCCTTCTTCTTTATACAAGAAACACACTTCAACCTAAAAGACAGACATTACCTCAGAGTAAAAGATTGAGGAAAAAAAATTGATCAAATGGACCTAAGAAACAGGCTGGTGTAGCTATCCTAATAGCTAATAAAGTAGACCTCAAAGTAAAATCAATCAAAATAAATAAAGAAGGACATTTTATATTTGTGAAAGGAAAAATTCATCAAAAGGAAATCTCAATTCTGAACATCTATGCCCCAATACAAGGTAATGCACATTTGTAAAAGAAACATTTCTAAAGCTTAAATCACACATTAAGCCCCACACACTAATACCGAGAGACGTCAACACCCCACTCACACCATTGAACAGGTCTGCCAGACAGAAACTTAACAGAGAAATAAGGGAACCAATAGATGCTATGATCCAAAGGGATTTAACAGACATATATAGAGCATTCCACCAAAACACAAAATATACTTTCTTCTCGGCACCTCATAGACCCATCTAAAAAACTGACCACAGAATCAGTAACAAGGCAAACTTCAACAAATACAAAAAAAAAAAATGAAATAACCCCATTTATCTTTTCAGATCACCATAGGCTATGGTGCGGGACAATTCTGTCAATCATGTTTTAAATAAACGCTGACTGGCCAGGCAGGAAGTATAGGCGGGAAAACCAGACAGGAAGTAGAGGTGGAGCAAGGAGAACAGGAGAAATTGGGAAGCAGGAAGCTTCCCTGGAATTCCTGCGCAGATCTCCAACAAGGCAACATGTAGCAGGCCAGCTGAGAGAAGGTACTGGCTATGTGGCTGACAATGGGTTAATATAACTTATGGGAGTTAGTAAGAAGCCTGAGATAATGGGCCAATCAGTTAATAACCTAATGTAGACTCTCTGTGTGATTTTCTTTGGGGCTTGCTGGCTGTGGGGTACTGGGTAGAACAGTAACCCCAACGAGCCAGCTCTCATGTTACAAGGCTGAAGTTAGAATTCAACAGCAACAACAATTTCAGAAATCCCACAAACACATGGAAATTGAACAATGCTCAACTTAATCGCCAATGAGTCAAGGAAGGAATAAAAAAATGAAAGATTTCCTAAAATTCCATTAAAATGACGTCTCAGCATACCCAAACATATGGAAGACAAGATAAGTAGTGTTATGAGGAAAGTTCATAGCATTAAATGTCTACATAAAGAAGGTAGAAAAATTCCACACTAGAAAATTAACAGAATACCTGAAAGAGGTAGAACAAAAAAAGCAAACTCAACCAGAAGGAGTGGACAGTGAAGAAATAATGAAACTGAGGTCTGAAATCAATCAAATAGAAACAAAGAAAGCAATACAAAGAATCAATGAGACAGAGAGTTGGTACTTTTGAGAAATTCAACAATATTGACAAACCTTTATCCAAATTAACTAAAAGGCAGAGTATATCCAAATTAACAAAATAAGAAAGGAAAAGGAGGACATAACAACAGACACTGAGGAAATTCAGACAATCATCAGGTCATACTTCAAAAATGTGAACTCTATAAAATTGAAAAATTTAAAGAAAATGGACAATTTTCTGGATAAGCTTCATATATTAAAATTAAACCAAAACCAGATAAACAAATTAAATAAATCTATAACCCATAAGAAAATAGAAACAGTCATCAAAAGTCACCCAATCCAAAAAAAAAAAAAGCCCAAGACCAGATGGTTTCAGCACAGAATTCTACCAGAGTTTCAAAGAAGAATCAATACTGATATTCCACAAATTGTTCCACACAAAAGAAGCAGAAGGAATATTTGCAAACTATAGTCAGAGTTACCCTGATACCCAAACCACACAAAGACATTACTAAGTAAGAGAATTACAGACCAATCTCACTCATGAACATTGATGCAAAAATACTCAATAACATACTGGCAAACTGAATCTAAGAACTCATCAAAGCATCATCCACCATGATCAAGAAGGCCTCATCCCAGAGATACAGAGATGGTTCAACATATGAAAATCTATCAATGTAATCCACCATATAAACAGACTGAAAGAAAAAAAATCACATGATCATTTCATTAGATGCTGAAAAAGCATTCGACAAAA
>JAQHUG010000131.1:2627022-2655090 GCA_028555095.1 Dicrostonyx torquatus
CTCTCCCCGGTTCTTCCTTTCTCCCTTCTACCCCCTCCCTTTCACCTACCCCCTCCCCCAATCCCTACCTCCGCCCCCATTCCCACATCCGTGCTTCCAACTTTTGTCTGACGATCTTGTTTGCTTCTGACTTCCAGCATAGGAGCTGTAAGACCTGGAGATGGTATGCCGCTCACTGGCTCACTGTCCACGGCATACTCAGTTTGCTTTCTGTCCAGGAATGGTGCTGCCTACAGTGTTTGGACCCCTCCTGTATCAATCAAGAAAATGTCCCCACAGACTTGCCTATCGATCAATACGATGGAGGCAATTTCTCAACTGATGCTTATATCAAGTTGATAAAATCTAACTAGCACAAAATTCATCCATGCATTTAAGCAGCCTAATAAATTCCAGGCAGGGAGAACAAAATGAAATAAACATATAGAAACACCATAATTGAAATTAATAATAAAACTATGAGAAAAATCTTAGACGTTGCCAGGAAAAGAAAAACAGATGTGCTTTGCTCCTGAGGAGAAGCAACCTGCCGGTGCTTTGAGCCCGGGCCAGGCAAACAGCCTCTGGGCGTACCACTGAAAACTAGGTAGCCCCAAAGAGAACGTGAAACGATGACATGGTGCAAGCCAGCATGCTAATTTGGATCCTACACACAGTAAAAATGAGTCCTCAAGAATAAATCTAGGACTGATGTTAAAGCTGGAACAATGTAAACTCAATGCAAAGGAAAGACATGGAGGTGTTTTGAGCTGGAGGTAAACAGGATTCCTCTCTCAGATCAGAGACGGGGAAGACATGGTTGGGATGAAAAGGCTCAATCAGAAGCATCCCACCTCTGTGTACAACAAAGGAGGAAAGCCTGGGAGTACAGACGCAGTTATGATTCCCAACAGAACATTGTGAAACGAGGGTGGGAAAACAAACTTGCGGTCCTTGCACTCCCCAGAAGTGTAAATTAATAATCCCCATAAAGCAAGGGAATTTTTAATGTGTAGTCAGTTATAACAGTAAAATTTTATAAAACTTTATTACTAAAATTGCCAAATGGAATTATAAAAATTTCCAGATTTTAAAAAGAAAAGAGAGAAAAGTGGGAAAGGAGCACAGAAGAAGTAGAAATCCAGAGCAAGATGCCGGTTAAGCCCAAATTAATTCAGCAATACAATCAAGATGAACTAAATGCTTAAAGACAGAGGCTTTTAAATTGGTTGCTTTAAAACGAATCTTTATAGCTATAGGGCCACAGAAAGATAGAAAGGAATGAAAACAGCGTATCATGCAAACATGAACCCAGGGGAAACTGATATAGTGGTAGGAACAGCAGAAAAATCAAGTCTATATCTCAGAATATGTAGGCATGAGGCTGAGACATGAGAATTTTAGCATCATCACTTCCTTTGCACTCTGGGATCTATTTGACAATTATACAGTTTATAATAAATAATTTATTAATTTCTTTTTTTTTTTTTTTTCAGGGTTTCTCTGTGGCTTTGGAGCCTGTCCTGGAACTAGCTCTTGTAGACCAGGCTGGTCTCGAACTCACAGAGATCCGCCTGCCTCTGCCTCCCAAGTGCTGGGATTAAAGGCGTGCGCCACCACCGCCCAGCTAATTTATTAATTTCTATGATGAAAGTTTGAAAAACAGAAATGAAAATAACAAATTCCTTCAACCAGGGCTTTTTAGCGTCAACATGAACAGTCCAGTCAGATGACATTTGGGGGGACTGTCCCATATTCTAGAAAATTTTTAACAGTATTTCTGGCCTCCAGCCCAGGATACCAATGGTACCCAATCCTCTATTTGTACAAATAAAATTGTTTCCAGCTAGGCTTTATTGATTGTCTACTGCGTGCCAGGGACTGTTTCAGGTGTTGGAAATACATCATTGAAGAGACAAAATATACTTGTAATCATTGATTTTTCTTGAGGCGGTGCAGGCAGATGGGTAGAAAGAGTTCACCACCTAAGAAAGGGTAATAAGGTTTCAGGAGAGCCACCCACTGGATCTGGACCAGAGCCTTTCTTTGTGGGATTTGTTTCCTTATTTTATGCTATCCTGGGGATCACACCCAGAGACGTATAAACGTGAGGAAAGCACTCTACATGTGGACTAAATGCAGGCACTCTGCCCAGCTCGGGCACGGTGAGCCTGGCTCTGGCAGGCCTTGCCCTTCTCCCTGATTCCCTCTGCCTGGTTAACAACCATGACGATACATTACTAGAGCTAGCCAGCAAGGTCTACTCCCTTTGGCCAATAAATCCCTTCTCCTGAGCCTGACTACCAATGCACAGCAATCAAAAGCCCCCTTTGGCTCAGCTAATTAACATGCCCAATTAAAACTGAACACCTCATCCTAACACAGGGTTCTCCCCTGTACCACTGTAAACTGCCCGCTGTGCCATCATAACCCGCCATCTTCCTCGGTGCTGCCTGTCTCTTCTCTATCTAGAGGCAGCGCTTTGCCCTCTAGGAGAAATACCCCTCCCTTGTTATCTTCCCTGTCTCTTTCATCCTCTGTATTCTGTCTTTGTCTTATTCCCTCCCCTTTTTCCTCTGGAGCAAATAAATCTCCTTTGTGCTGAGCACTTGGTCTTGTAGGTCCTGAGCCCGTACTTTTCATTTCACTGCACCAGGTGCCAGAGCCTCTTTTTCAGATGCTTTTTATTTATGATCAGGATTGGTCTCCAAAGCATACCGATCCTGATTGTCAGTCACCAAGCTTCACTCTTATGGCAAGGAGATAAGCGAGACATCATTTTACTCTTCTAAGATCATTACATCCTAGTGAGAAAACTCAAATTCTCAAGAGTGTTTAACTGATGGATAAACATGACTCTTCAACCACCGCGCCCATGAAGCAGGATAGTTTCACAGATTTCTAGCTTACAGGAATTCAGTTTCAGCCTATCATTAATTCCAATAAAATTGCATAGATATAAAAGGTCAGAATCCAGACTATTAAGTCAGCTGAGCAGAGAAAAGTCAGTCATAGCACCAAACTTCACTGGGCACTCAACGTTTCAACTTGAGTTCTCACACAATGATCACTGGCTCCAGAGTAAGGTTTCATGAATTTTCTCTATGCTTTCATCTCAGAAGGGCTATCTCATGAAATTTCAGAACTGGAATAGTGAAAGGAGCAATAGCATGTAACCGAGCACACTTCTCGATGCCCACCCCCACCCCCGCCCCCACACGAGGAGCAGGGGAGCATGAGCTCAGCCTCGTAAAAGCGGCGACAGGAAAAGTGTCCAGTCAGACTTTTGGAACTCACCAGTCCTACATCACTTAGCTAAACTTACATCACTCGCATAAAGCAGATCCCACGAGGGCTTTGCGTCAGTAAAGCACTGGCTCGTGTCCCACTTTTTTAAAGGTCACAGAACATTGTTTTAAATGTACATCTAATGAATCCAGCCGTGGGAAAGAGCATTGGCAACTTGAGAAAAATACAATCACTTTCAAATCAAAGTCAAATTTTGGAAAGGCACTTAAAGAGATTCAAGGACAGGATACAGCTTTCTTTAGTATTCAAGAGGCAAAAATGAGTAAATACTCTCAGCATGGAGGCCAAATACCAAATATATCCCGTAAGCTGCTATTACAGAGAGGCAGAGCAGCCCAGGGACAAGGTGCATAACTGGAGCAGCTCAGAGCCCAGGGCAAGCTGGAGACTCAGGCAAGCTCCACATTATGGACTTAGCTGACCATTTTTGACCCAACTCTGTGCATATACCCTTGTGCGTATGTTTTTATGGACCACAGCTATTTTTTATACTTTAAAAAAACGTTTTTAAGCTTCAGATAGGAGTTTGGATATGAAGTAAACACTTCAATTTGATTCTCTGAATGAGTTTCTTTCCCATAACTCAGTTATGTTTTCTAGACTACTTTATGGCATGTTTGATCACGAACACGGAAATATTTGTAATATAACAGCCATTCTTCAAGCACTTCAGTTCACAGTTCCTTATAGACTTATAAACTAAAACTAAATAGTCTTCCTAAGGATAAACACGTGCATGTGTGTCATATAACTAAACTGTTCTATTGAAGGCATGTAAGCTCATTTTGAAATAATAAGAGTTATTCAAAAAAAATGGGGGTGAGGTGTTGAAGATGGCTCAGCAGGTAAACAGCTTGTAGAACAAGGGTGAGGAGCAGGGATCCCCCACACCACATCTATGCCTCCCTGTAACGCCAGCGTGGAGAAGGCTGGGACTCCTCAGAGCACGCTGGCTGGCAAGACTAGCCAAATCTGTGTGAGTTCTTCATCCAGATGACACAGCTTGACTCAATACACAAAGTTGGGATCATAGAGGAAGACATCTGCCTTCGAGCTCTGGCCTCCACAGATATACATGCACACATGTACACATACATACACAAATGCATTAATCAATAAGTTGGATTTCTTGACTTTGTATAAGCACAAAAGTATAAAGTGACTAAAGATGTTGGAAGCATTCCTGAAATGTTTAGGCTTCATAAATCAGACAGGCGCCAGGTGGAGATGAAAGTAAACAATCCTCGGTCTCCAGCAACCATACCAGAATCTAGGGACCCTGACAACCCAGCAAACTCTTCTCAGACCAGAGCAGAGCCAAACCAGTCAGCATTGGTTTGGGGTAGAGAAGTCGCTTTTGAAAACCGAATGGACACCAAAGTAACTAGTTCCCAACAGTCTGAGAAAGGTCTAAGGAAATGGAGTTCAGGGCCACAGAGCCCTATTTTCAGAAGTCTGCTTCTACTGGAGAGTGGAAAGTGACACACAGAATTTGAAACTGAAAGCTGTTGGGGAAGTGTATTAGCTCCGACTCCATCGTCTTAAGCACGTTCTTGAGGGTCTACTCTTAGCAAAGCACTTTCTCACATGCTATCACGTTGACCTGCATCCATATAAATGTTCAATCGTGTATTTTCCAATTGTGTCCAGTTAACATAAACGGGAATGCACTCAAGCTGTTAGAAACAACATGGCAAAGACTTGGCCAACCCAAAGTTCCTCCAAAGGGATTTAGTGTTCCCTAGTCTACTTTTAGATTGGGTAAAAAAAAAATATGTGGCTATCCATTTTATCAATGGGATGTAAGTACTACATATATTTACAATATAGCTGAAGAGAATATGGTTAACTCCACTAGCCAGCATACAAATCTCAGCTTCCACACCTGGTATGCATATACCAAAACCCTAGTTTCTAGGTAAAGCATTTCCAGCACACCCACGAGCTGTGTTGCTCAAAGAGTGCTCTTTCAGTATCACTTGACTCGAACACAGTGAAATCCTCAGAATCGGAACTCCAAGTATAAGAAAAGAAGGGTTTCATTTGTGTAACATAACATGGGCACCCCTGTTTATCCCTGTGAAGACAAAGAACAGATTTCTCAGAGGCTGTGTGCTCAGGAAGTGATGGAGCCTGAGCTTTCGGCAGCCCTGAGTGCATGGTCTAGATCCACCATTGCTCTGTGACTCAGGCCTGTGGTCCTTCATGTAAGATCCCCACGCTTGCAGCCGCAGCACCACCTGAGAACTGGGTAGAACACAGCCTTCTGATTCAGAAACCCTGGGAGCAGAGCCCAGCATTTGGGGTTTTAACAAACTATCCAAACTTTAAGTCCTGCTTTGGTAAGAGTACACTCTCAAGAATGTACTTAAGCAGGAGACCACTTCCTAAATATAACCCCAGCAGCACAGACACTGAAAGAAACAATAAATTAATAAATGGGACCTCCTGAAACTGAAAAGCTTCTGTAAAGCAAAGGACATGGCCAACAAGACAAAATGGCTGCCTATAGAATGGGAAAAGATCTTCACCAACCCTACATTGGACAGAGGTCTGACCTCCAAAATATACAAAGAACTCAAGAAATTGGTCATCAAAAGAACAAATAATCCAATAAAAAAATGGAGTACTGATGTGGGAGTCCCCTCTGTGTGCTGTGATTATCATTAATGAATAAAAAACTGCCTTGGCCTGTTGATAGGGCAGAACTTAGATAGGCGAAGGATATGGAACTGAATGCTGGGAAAAAGAAGTGCAGAGGCAAAGGAGTCCATGAATCTGCCACCGGAGAAAGATGTGCTGAAACTTTGTTGGTAGGCCACGACCTCATGGATACACAGATTAATGGAGATGGGTTAAATTAATATGTAAGAGTTAGCCAATAAGAAGTTGGAGCTAATCGGCCGAGCAGTGATTTAATTAATATGGTTTCTGTGTGATTATTTTGGGGCTAAGCTAGCCAGGCAGCCGGGAACCAACAAGCCAGCCTCCCTGCAACAGAGTACAGATTTAAACAGAGAACTCTCAACAAAGGAATCTAAAATGGTTGAATAACACTTAAGGAAATGCTCAACATCCTTAATCATCAGAGAAATGCAAATCAAAACAACACTAAGATTCCATCTTACGCCTGTAAGAATGACCAAGATCAAAAACACTGATGACAACTTATGCTGGAGAGGATGTGGGGTAAAGGGAACACTTCTGAATTTCAGGTGGAATGCAAGCTGGTACAGTCCCTTTGGATGTCAGTGTGGTGTGGCAATTTCTCAGAAAATTAGGAAACAACCTACCTCAAGACCCAGAAATACCACTTTTGGGTATATATCCAAAGGATGCTCAATCATATTATAAGAACATGTGATCAACTATGTTCATAGCAACATTATTTGTCATAGCCAGAACCTGGAAACAACCTAAATGCCCCTTGACCAAAGAATGGTAAGGACAATGTAGTACATTTACACAATGGAGTAATACACAACAGAAAAAAATAATGACAGCTTGAATTTTGAGGCAAATGGATGGTGCTAGAAAACATCATTTTGAGTGAGGTAACCCAGACCCAGAAAGACAAGTGGTTTTTAGACATAAAGCAAGGAAAATCAGCCTACAATTCACAATCCCAGAGAACCTAGATACCAATGAGGACACTAAGAGAGACATCCATGGATCTACTCTACATGGGAAGTAGAAAAAGACAAGATCTCCTGAGTAAATTGGGAGCATGGGGACCTTGGGAGAGGGTTGAATGGGAGGGGAGATGCAGCGAGGGGAGCAGAGAAAAATGTAGAGCTCAATAAAATCAATTTAAAAAAACAAAAAAAGAATGTGCTTAAGAAGATGGAGTCAGAGCTAATTCACTTTCCTACAGTTGCTGCTTGCTTTCGGTTTCAAATTCTTGACATAACATTCATTCAAATCTGCAGCTTCCATAAACAGTTTGTGTCAGAGTTAAGAATTTCCAGAATTAGTGCTTTCCCGAGGTTTTCAGACACATGTTTTAATATATGTGGGCAGGGGATGGGGAAGGATGGAGAAACAGAGGGACGGAAGGACGGAGAGACAGAGGAAGGAAGGGAAAGGCTGCAGGCTTGGACTATTTATGGTTACGTATTCTGCTGCATGTGTGCGGGGATGTGCACACACAAGTACAGAGGCTCTCAGAGACAAGCGACATCAGACTTGACCAATATGGGTCTGAAAATCTTCTGATGGTAGGAATTTCTTTAATAATCAAAACAACACTTGGGAGGGAGTGGCCAGAGGAGACACTCAACTCAGCTGGACTGAACTCTCTTCACACAGGACAGTTAGATCTGTTACAGACCAATGCTAAGTTTTACACTCTACAAAAGTATCCTGGGTTGAGAAGTAGCACCCGCCTCAAAAACAGTGTGTCTCAGAGTTCTGAAGATACAGTGAGCTAGGATGAAGTCACACTAAATCAAAGTGGACAAAAGTGCAAGGACTTGTATCCTTCTAAGAAGAAACAGCAGCGACATGTGACCTTTAGTTCACGTCATGGCGTGCACAGGGATCTACTATACCAACCATTACTGTAATTGCCAGTGTCCCACAGGTTGTCCACTGTGCATCACGGGTCACGTTTTGGAGTCTCACTCCCTCAAAGAAAGAGTAACATAAAAGACACTCAATTTCAGATAATCGTTAACCAGAGACTTACTCATTCCAAATATTCCAATAAAAGAAAGTATATAAAAAATCCAATGATTAAATATCTTAAATATAATATTTGAAGGGAAGTATTCATTATATAATGTTAAGTGAAAAGATACATCCTTTCATGAAGTATAATTTCAATTTTATTCTGAAGTGAATATGTCAAAATTAAATACTGAAAGAAAACAACATATTGTCTCTGGAAGATAAAGTTAAAGGCACCTTATACTTTGTAACTTATAATCTTATATACCTTTTAAAAATTATTTCTTTTATCTTTTGAGATTAATATGATTACAACATTTTCTCCTTCTTGGTCCTTCCCTAAAGTCTCCCTTATACTCCTCTTGCTCTCTTTCAAATGCACAGCCTCTGTTTTCATTAATTGTTGTGCTATACAGCTATGGATATACTTTTTATATGAGAAACACTCCCATTAGGCTTAACTTCTTGTTTTGTGTTTGTTTGACAAGATCTCTTGCATTCTAGGCTGGCCTAAGCTTGCTATGCAGCCAAGGATGATCTCAAACGTTTGATTGTCCTGGCTCCACTATAGCATGAGAGGTATGTGCCACCACACAGGCTTAGGAGTGCTGGGGATCAAATGGAGGCATCATGCCTGCTAGATGAGCACTCTACCAAGTGTACTACCTCCTCAGTCCCGAATTACTTTTATCACCAGAAAAACGCTAAGCAGATTATGATGGCACACACTTGTAATAAGGTTTCCAGTTAACATTCTTATTTATATAATTCTTGATTTAGAATAAAAGCTTTGGGGTGTGAGGAACTGGAAAGACAGATCAGCAGTTAAAAGCACTTGTTCTTAGAGGACACAGGATTGATTTTCATCACCCATATGGTTGCTCACAGATGTTCATATCTCCAGTTCCAGGGCACCTGATGCCCTCTTCTGACCTCCACAGGCACCAGGTATGCACACAGGCCACACAGAGAGACATGCAGGCCAAACACTCACATACACAAAATAGGTAAATCTAACAAAGTCAGCTTTAAAAGCTACCTCAGTAACAATCATACACTACTGCCCACTAAGGGCGTTTTCTACATTGCGCACCCAATTTTAGAACCTGAAACAGCATAAAGCTCATAAAGACCGTCTCTAAAAGAACAGCAGTAAAATAGACCGAGTGTATTCGACAGGATGCAGTTTCAGTGTGGGGGAGTTCACGGTGTGCTTCAAAATAACTCTCACCTTTCTCTTCCATTGTTCATACTTTTCAACATCTTATAGTAGAATCCTGTTCTAAGACACACCCTTTGGAAACTGCTTCCTATTACTACCTGGAGATTGTGAATGATCACTATAATTGAGGTGACTGCGCATTGCCAATCATTTTAATATTACCACGTATTTCACATATAATTCATTGTCAAGGTAATTTCTAGTCCTTTGACACTCTCTATAAAACAGATGATAAGCATTTACCAGCGTCGTATGTTTCGTGAGGTTAGTGGTTTTAAGCATCAACTCCAGAATCTTGTCTGAAATCACAGTTTTGTAAATAAGAATTTAGGAATTTAAGTTAATGTATAATGACTCCAAACAAAGTCTATATCCTTCATTTTTACACTGCTCGGGCTTCATTGTGGGTAATGTTTGTGTGCCTTACTTTGAACCTGAACTCTGTAACACGTAGGACCATACTCCATCCAGCAATTTATATCTGCCTTTGCCATGTGTTCCATCAGTTTGCCTCATCTCCCAAACGTGGAAAACTGATCACACACCAATAATTTGTAGAAAATCATTACTGTCTTAGAAAGGGAAATCATTTTGAAAAATTCAAATAATTGGGAATAAAGATCAGATGATTTTCGTATACTATCTTATTCCAGAGGGTTAATGGAAATTTCTCAAGCTGAATCTGGCATGTCAAAAGCATAATAAAATTATTGGAAGCAACAGTATTTAAACACAACAGCTGATTCAGAATCTCCTTTTAGAAGAAACTGTGAATTAACAGCAATATCAATGTGGATGTTGAGTGTAGTTGGAGAACATTATGTAGGTTTGCTCACTTAGTAAATATATTAAGTTGAAATTCAAGGTACGTCTGATTCTAACCTCAGCACGACTTGGGAAGGGCTATTCCTTCACATGGTCTGTGCTACAGCAGTAGAAGTGACATTGGACGGGGTTTTGGAAGTTAGGGTTATACCACACTATGCACAGAGCTAAATCAATACCCACAATATGAATTAAACCATGGAGTCTTTACCAAGTCTTTGCTGAAAACATCTACTCTTTCCTATAATTTGAAACCATAAACTTTTAACAACACAGTAAACCTTTAAAAAATACAATATGAGCTATGGTGGTTAATATTTATTGCTAATTTATTAGGCTCTAGAATCATCCAGAAGGCAAGCTTTGGGCATGCCTGTGTAGAGTCACTTAGACAGGGTTACTCTGTGGACATGCTGAGAGGGGTTATTTATTCAAAAGAAGTGGAAAGTGCCACTGTGAAGATGGGCAACCCCATTCCATGGGCTGGGTCCCAGAATACATGAAAGAGAGCTGAGCACTAGCATTCAATTGTGGACACATCAAATTAGACGCTTCACCCTCCTGAGGCCATCCATGACTTACCCACCATAACAGACTACACCCTTGGCCTATGAACCAAGAAACCCTTCCTTCCGTAAGATGCTGTGTCAGGCATTTTGTCACAGCAGCAAGATAACATAAGAAAGGATGGTCTAATTCACTGATCCCATTTCTGAGTATACATTTAGAGAAACTAAAAGTAAAAACCAAAACTTAGTGAACAAAAACTTCTATGATAGTTGCAGCAGCCTTGCTCACCGTAAGCAAAAGTCAGAAACACCCCATGTGTTCATCCACAGAGCAACTGATAAACAAACTGTATACACACATGTGGTATGAGAGACTATGATTCAGCCTAGAATAAAAAAGGAAAACCCAACTCTTTACAGCAGGGAAAAAGGAGTTACATTGTGCAAAATAAGCCAGTCACAAAAGGACAAATGTGGGCTAATTCTATCTCTATGGAATGCACGAAGCAATCAAATTCAAAGAGACAGAAAGTAGAATGGTGGTTTCCAAAAGAAGAAGAAAGGCCTCATTTTAAAATGCTGTGGTAGTTGTTAACAAGAGATTAGAGATTATCTGATTGGGATTTGTCTAATGACATAATTTCATTTTGTAAGGAAACTAAATAAGTTCTAGAGGTAGGTGGTAGTGATGGCCCATATCAAAGTACTGTGTCAATACTTCCCTATTAAAAGATAGGATTTTCCCCCTTCTCTGAAGAGATTGAAGGAGAAGAGGAGGGTGGAGGACAGAGGAGGTTGAAGGGAGAGACTGGAAGGAGGGGAGGGATTGACAGAAAAGTATGATAAAGCTGGGAAATAAATAACTAATTAAGTAATTAATTCTTAAAAGATAAGGCTTTGTAGTATATATTTTACCACAATCAGAATATTGCATATAGTTTTCTAAGGCATATTTTAACTCCTTTCATATATTTTTCCTTTTCAACATAAAACACTTTTTTCCTAGACTAAAATGTCTGAAAACTAACTTTGAATAAATCAATAAGAAAATAAAATAATGAATCCATAGGTATTTACTGAATTTTTGTGGATTAGTGACTTGTAATTATTTACCTAAATGTTCCAATATGTTCACTTGGATATAAAAATGCAAAATGAAAACAGCTATTTTCTTTCCCAAAGTTAGAATCTGCCAAAATGAACTGTCTCTGTTATTTGAAATAAAACAAAGTCAAAACTCACTTCCAAATGAAAAGAAAGTGCATTTTCAGAGCTGGTGTCTTTAAAACAATTAACAAAAGGGTCGCCTCTGGATTAATTATATGGGATAAAATCTTTTGTCCAGGAAAGTAGTCTCTTCAAAACAATCAGAGGTGACCAAAAACAGTATGCAATGACCAAAGAATTTAATCATAACTGATAAATTAAATATTTATGATAACAATCAGCATTCATTTAGTTCAAGCAAGTTCAGCAGGCACCAAAGACAAGAAAAAAAGATGAGAAAGAATGGGTTTTGAAACTCTAGAACAAAGATAGTCACTGAGTCATTGTACAAGTCAAGACTCCAATTACTACAGCTTTTACTGGCTGCTACATTTTCTATTCCCAACAGTATAAACAGAATGATTTTTAATTATAGTAGAAATTGACTATACTTACGCCTGCTGGAAATATCTGAATAACATTTCCAGCTATGTCCAGGATTCTTAGTTTTTTAAGATGACAAAGTCCCTGTGCCAGAAGACAAAAGAGAGTTTTTAATATAAATATGTAAGTGTTAGCTTTTAGTTCAGGGTAGATAGAGGTGTCCCTCCATCAAGACAGCCTTCCCCAGGGAAGTCCCTATGGACTGTCAAATAACTCTGACCCTCATGTCCGCTGAGCACTGCAGAGCAGCATATTCTAAGTTACTGTTTCCAGGTCTGTCCCCACTTCTCACTCTTACTAAGCAAGTTCCGAAGCATCTCTTTGTATTTTAATTTCTCCACTTGTTCAAAACAGAAATGATTCATGCATGGGGTTGTTAAGTGGGTTAACTGAGTTACCAAACTCACACAGCCTAATAGTCAATGAGAACTCTTAGACACTCTGTAGAAACCCTGTGAAACAGAAAACAGCTATAATCCTGAAATAGTTTCTGCAATGATAATTTCACCAGAACTTATAGTAAATCTATCTTTTGATTAGTACTTTGATGGCCTTTCTTTATAAAAGAAATAAAACCCATTATTCTATCTACGTGGTCAGCGCACGGTGCATCACCCCGGTGATCACATGGTCCTATGGCACATCTTCTTTCTAGTATTTCTATTACCAAGCACATGAAAACTAGGGCTTTAAAACATAAAACCTTTAAAAACATTTTCTATTGAAAAGTGAGGGTATAATTTATTCAATGACTTCAACTATGGTAACAATGTATCTGCTACACTATTATTTTGGTGGCCGCTTCTCCCTGTGGAAATGGTATATCTCTAGCCATATGCATTCGTCTTCATCTTTTATTGTTTGCTAGCACAAGTTGCATTCTCTGGGAAACGATGATGAGTCTGCAGTGCTGAGTGTACTTTAGATTTTCATCTTTGTAAATGCCAGGTAGGAAACAGACCTGGACAAAAATTGCTCCATAAACAGAACACTGTTCCTGGGATAGAACTATCGAAGGAAAAAGGTTAAAACAACAGAAAATAACCAAAAAAGACTAACAAAGATGATATCAGGATACAAAAAATTCTTTTAGATTTTATATATATATATATATGTGTGTGTGTGTGTGTGTGTGTGTGTGTATGTAAGCATATATACACATATATATGAATTTTGTTTGCATACATATAAATTGTATGTGTGTTCAGTGTCCACCGAGAGCAGAAAAAGATGTCAGGTCCCCTGTAACTGTAGCTATGGATAGCTGTGGGCTACAATGCGTGTGCTGAAAATTGAATCCAGGTCCTCTGTAAGCATACCAAGTGCTCTGAACCACTGAGCCATCTCTCCAGTCCCTAGATGTGGATCTTCACTTCCTATTTTACAGATAGAAAGACTATATCTATTGCCATATAGCCAGTGTGAAGGACTATTCTGACGTGGCTGGATGACCTGAGTAGCGGGGCAGGACAACAGGAGGCAAACCTCAAAGACTCACAGGAGAGGCTGTAACACAACGTCAGTATGAAACAAAAAGGAATAGATTCTAGACACATAAAAGAAAACACAGTCCAAACTACATAGTAGGAACAAAGCTAAAGGCTGGCATTCCTTATGACTAAGAACATGAATTACACTGAAATTTTAAACTGTTTTCACTTGTCCACTGTGACTAGGCAAATGTCAAGACATTGTTTCTGGAAATTCTAACTTTACAAAGTTAAGAAGCTTGACTTCAGGACCTGTCAGTACTTTTAATATGTGAATGCATTTTGTAAATTTCCAGAAGACATAAATTGGTCTTCTGTGATGGAAAACTACAGGTTGTAGCTGGGCGGTGGTGGCACATGTCTTTAATCCATGCACTCAGGAAGCAGAGATAGGCGGATCTCCATGAATTCGCTGTGAGTTCCAAGCTGGACTCATCTACAAGAGCTAGTTCCAGGACAGCTAGAGCTGTTACACAGAGAAACCCTGTCACAAAAAAACAAAAAAAAACAAAAAACTATAGACTGAAAATCTTACAAACAATAGAATGGAGAATAATAAAGTCAGGATGCCAGCATGGTAGGGCTATGATTGACTCTCTTCTCTACAAAACTTAAAGCTGTCTCATGCTGTTTCTGTTCATTTGTCTGCTTATCCGTACACATACTCAAAGCCAAAGAGACTATTTTTTGACTTTAACTATTACAAAAGCAGTGAAAGTTTTATGCTACAACTATATTTCAGAAGCCCTAGGTCCATCTTTTACTCCAAGGGCTCTTTTCATATACCCTAGACCTCTTTAGAGCAACTAAAATAGACCCCAAAAGGAGCATAACACAAATATAAACAGAAAACATATATTCATATACATATATACATATACACATAATTCATAATGTTAGAAAATGATTCACACTTTTTCTTTATCAAAACAAACTTTGAAGTGCTTGATTACTTATAATGCAGGCTAAAAGGAACAATGATGTAGTGTAGCTTAGAACCACTTCCCATGGTAAATGAGCTCTTCTCAACAGCAATAGTAACAAAAATGAGTGGACCTCTTTCCTTTACCTCTGGCAAAGCTTCAATGTTGTTCCTGACCAGAAAAAGCTGCTGAAGATTCTTCAAGAGCTTAATCTCTTCAGGGATGCCCATGAGCTGATTGTAGTTGAGATGCAGTTCACAAAGACTCTGAAGGGAGCAAAGCTCTGTCGGGACCACAGTGAGCTGGTTATGGTTGATGCTTAGGCAGGTAAGATTCCTTAGCCTAAGACAACAAACAAAGTGTGTGACTCAAGCTGATCGGACAGGAAAGCCCATTGTATATGTATCACTTATGATTTATCATTTTTCATGGCACCCTGCTGAATCTTATTAAGTCAAGTGTTTGGAGCTACCGTAAAGGTCTTTGGTATAATTTAATTTTTTTTAAATGATTTATTTTTATTTTGTGTACATTGGTGTTTTGACTACATGTGTATCTGTATGAGGGTATCAGGCCCTCTGGAACTGAAGTTACACACAGTTGTGAGCTGCCATGTGGGTGCTGGGGATTGACCCTGGGTCCTCTGAAAGAGAAGTCAGTGCTCTTAACCACTGAGCCATCTCTCCAGCCACCCTAACTTAATTTTTTAACTTTTTTTTTACCACTATACTAACAAGGAGGTATAACTTAATTTTTAAAAAGGATTTATAATCAGAAAGTTACGTAATATATAGATTTAAACAAAAGAGAATTCTACCAGGTGTGGTGGTGCATGTCTGTATTCCCAACAACTCAGGAGGCAGAGGCATGTTGACTCTTGTTAGTTCAAGGCCAGCCTGGTCTACATGGTGAATTCCTGGCCAGCCAAGGCTACATTGTTGACTCAACAACAATCAGAGGAGAGAGAGAGAGAGAGAGAGAGAGAGAGAGAGAGAGAGAGAGAGAGAGAAAGCAGCAACAGGGATAATTCTTAATTGCTGCAGAAGATGAAAGGATGAGTCAACCGTTTAGGAGACTCTGGGTAGAGACAAAAAGTAAAGACAGAAAATGTTACTAGGGGTATAAACGCATCTAGGAGGAGGAGAGATACAGAAAAAGTTAAGGGAAAAAACTAACAAAGCCAAATTTTGCTTGAAAAAAATCCACAATGAAATGTAATTCACTGTAAGATAATAAAAAAAATAGTAATTGTTTAGCCATTAGGTTGTTCACTGTAAAAAATACTGGCCCCAGGGGCTGGGGATTTAGCTCGGTGGTAGAGAGCTTGCCTAGCAAGCGCAAGGCCCTGGGTTCGGTCCTCAGCTTCAGAAAAAAAAAAAACACTGGCCCCTTCAAGAATAAAATCACATTTTAAAACTTTTAAAGTACTAAAATTAGAGATAGAACATACAAAATCATCATTTTTAAAATCTATAGTAGCTCTACACATAGCCATAAATAATTGGATGGAAAAGGCTTACTAAATGTCATTTATGATGACATAGTAATAAAAAAAAAGTATATAAAATAAGACCTGAGAACATGTAAAAGGCTGTAGTTAAAATAATTATACCATGCTCATGTATAATATGAAAAATATTTATAGTACCAATATAGACAGGAGGATTCAAGAAGAAAACTTAATTTTTATATAGAAGAAATCAATTTTAAAATGTACACAGATAGTTAAAGAATCAAACAGTGAAAAATTCTTACTAAAACAATAATGTACTGAAAAAAGAAACTCGCACTACTTGATTGAAATCTGACACAGGGACAGTGGCTTGGATTTGGAAACTGACAGTGCTGAGACTTGAAAGCCTGTGCCCTCCTGCCCATAAACATATGAGGTAGAGTCTAACGACCGTGGCAAGAACTATGAAACTGGGCTTTTAGGAGGTCATGCGGGCAGCGTCTTCTTAAATGAGATCATCACCTTGATCAAAGAAGCCCCTCCAAAATTTCTTGCTTCTTCTGCCTTGAGAGGTGACACGAGGAAAAAGAACCTTCCTATGAGTCAAGTCAGTACTTAGTGGGTACAGCACCTATCAGCACTCTGAAGTAGATTTCCCAGCCTTCTGAACCAAGAAAAAATGTCTTTCTTAGTAGCCTAGTTTGTGGTGTGTTGTCAAAGGGCAGCCCGAGGGTCTAAAAGAAAAACAGATCCACAAACGGGAATAGAGCTCACATGACCCATAAAATCAATTTTTTGGACAAAGGTGGCAAAGCGTTTCAACTAATAAAATATGCTCTTTGAGCAGAGAGTGCTCAAGAGCTGAATAAACGACCCAGGGTAAAATGACATTGACCACTGCCTCTAAGGTAGGAACAGTTCAAATTAGGTTATAGATCCAGATGAAAACCAAAACTATACTCTTTGCAAAGGACCATACAGTATACTTTCTTGATAGCTTTGGAGTAGGCAAAGACTTCTTAAAAGCAAACATAAAGAACACTGATCATAAAGAAAAAACATTTGTAAATTGATGACCATGAAAATTGCAAACAATGGTTTACCAAAAGTACCATGAACAAATACACACACACATATATACTTATAATCATTACTTAAATGCCTACATATATATAAATGGCATATATATATGTATATATGCTTTATAAAAGTTACCACTTTGAAAATTAAGACAAGTCATGGTAGAAGAAAATGTCTGTAATGCATATACTTGTCAAAGCACTTGTTCTTAAAATAAACAAAGAACGCTTACAATGTTCTAACAAAGAAGTGAAACAACTTTTTCATGAACAAGATACTAGAAACAGGACCTCTGCAGGAGCAGGTAGGAGCGAGCAGCCTATGAGGGAGCAGGCCTGAGTCAGCAACCTCTACGGGACCAGGATCAAGCCAGCACCTCCATGCAGGACCAGGCCTGAGTTAGAGAATTCTTCTGAAGCAGGCCCAAACCTCACCACATAATACTCAAAACACTAAACATACAGAATAAAGAAAGAATATTAAGGGCTGCAAAGGAAAAGGTCAAGTAACATATAAGGGCAAACCTATCAGAATTACTCCTGACTTCTCAATGGAAACAATGAAACCAAAAGGTCCTGGTCAAGCATTTTGTAGACATTAAGAGACCATTGTTGGCAGCCCAGACTACTATACCCAACAAAACATTCAACCACCGTATACAGAGGAAACAAGATATTCCATGACAGACCCAGATTTAACCAATACCTAGCCACAAATCCAGACCTACATAAAGTACCAGAAGGAAAACTCCAACCCAGGGAAATCAGCTACATCCACAAAAACACAGACAATAGATGATCTCACAGCAGCAAATCTCAAAACAAGAAAAAACAAATAAATTAACACTACCAACAATGAAAAGTAAAATAATAGGAACTTGCTATCACTGGTAATTAATATTCCTTAATATAAAAGGACTCAACTCACGTATAAAAAGACACAAGCTAAGGGACTGATTACAAAAACAGAATCCATCCTTCTGCTGCATGCAAGAAACATGCCTCAACCTCAAAGACAGACATCGCCTCAGAGTAGAAGATTGGGGGAAAATTTTTCCAATCAAATGGACATATGAAACATGCTGGTATAGCTGTCTTAATATCTAACAAAATAGACTTCAAAATAGAAATCAATCAAAAGAGACAAAAAAGGACATTTCATATTAGTCACAGGAAAAATCCATCAAGAAATCTCAATAGTGAAAATCTATGTCCTGAATAGGCACCCTCATATGTAAAAGAAACACTACTAAAGCTTAAATCATATTAAACCACACACACACTAATAGTGGGAAGCTTCAACACTCAACTCTCCCCACTGGACAAGACAGTCAGACAAAAAATAACAGAAAAATAAGTGAACTAACAGATGTTATGACTCAAATGGACTAAACCAGCATCTATAGAACATTCCATCCTAACATAAAATATACCTTCTACTCAGTACCTCATGGAACCTTCTCAAAAACTGACCACATACTAGGTAACAAAGCAAACCTCAACAGATAGTTTTTTAAAAAATTAGAATTACACCATGTATCTTATCAGATCAGCATGGCTTTAAATTACAATTCAATAGCAACGCTAATTTCACAAAGCCCATAAATACATGAAAATTAAACAATGGTCACCTGAATCACCACTGGGTCAAGAAAGAAATTAAAGACTTTTTAAAATTTAATGAAAATGACCACACAACATACCCAGATTTATGGGACACAATGAAAGCAGTGTTAAGAAGAAAGTTCATAGCACTAAATGTCTACATAAAGAAGCTGGAAAAAAAATTCCACACCAGTGAGTAAACAGAACACCTGAAAAACTTTAGAACAAAAAGAAGCAAACTCACCCAGGAGGACTAGACAGCAGGAAATAATCATATTGAGAGAGCTGAAATCAAAAAAGCAGAAACAAAGAAAACAATACAAAGAATCAAAGAAACGAAGAGTTTGTTCTTTGAGAAAAATCAACAAAACAGACAAACCTTTATTCAAACTAAGCAAAAGGCAAAAAGAGAATATCTAAATTAACAAAATCAGAAACAAAAAGGTTGACATAATAACAGGATTGGAGGAAATCCTGAAAATCATCAGGTCATACTTGAAAAGCTATACTCCACAAAATTGGAAAATTTAAAGGAAATGGACAATTTTATGGATAAATATCACTTGCCAAAATTAAATCAAGACCAGATAAGCAAATTAAATAGACCTATAACCACTTAAAAAAAATAGAAACAGTCATCAAAAGCCTCCCAATTTTAAAAAAGCCCAGGACCACATGGCTTCAGCTGAGAATTCTACAAGATTTTCAAAGAACTAATACCAATACTATTCAAATTATTCCACACAACAGAAACAGAAGGAACATTGCCAAACTCTTTTTATGAGGCTACAATTACACTGATACCCAAGCCACACAAAGACATTACTAAAAAAGAGAATTACAGACCAAACTCACTCATGAACATTGATGCAAAAATAACCAATAAAATACTGGCAAACTGAACCCAAGAACATTTTAAAAAAATCATCCACCATGACCAAGTAGGCTTCATTCCCGAGATGGTTCAACATATGGAAATCTGTCAATGTAATCCACCATATAAAAAAAAAAAACCTGAAATTTAAAAAAGCCTCATGATCTTTTCATGGGATGCTGAAAAAGCTTTCTACAAAATACAATATCACTCATGATAAAGGTCTTGGAGATAGTAGGGAAACAAGGAATATACCTAAACATAATAAAGGCAATATATAGCAAGTCAGCAGCCAGCATCAAACTAAATGGAGAGAAACTCAAAGTGATCCCACTGAAATCAGGAACAAGACAAGGTTGTCCACTCTCTCCATAACTATTCAATATAGTACTTGAGGTTTTAGAGAGAGTAATAAGACAACAAAAGGAGACCAAGGGGATACAAATTGGAAAAGAAGAAATCAAACTGTCACTATTTGCTGATGAAATGATAGTTTACATAAGTGACCCAAAAAAAAAATATTTACCAAGGAACTTCTACAACTCAAAAACACCTTTAGTAATGTGACAGGATACATATTTAACTCAAAAAAAATCAGTAGCCCTATTTTATACAGATGATAAATGGGCTGAGAAAGAAATCAGAGAACCATCACCTTTCACAATAGCCACAAAACAGAAAATACCTTGGAGCAACTCTAACCAAACAAATGGAACAAATGTTCTTGTATGACAACAACAGGTCTGAGTTGGTGACCTCCAAGGGACCGGAATCGAGCCAGCTTCTCCATGCAGGACCAGGCCCAAGTTAGAGAATTCCTCTGGAGCAGAACTGAATCAACAACCTCCACAGAAGCAGGTATGAGCAAGTGACCTACAAGAGAACAGGAGCCAGCGACTTCCATGGGGGCAGGCCAAAGCCAGCAACCACTGTGGCAGCAGGCCCAAACAAATTCTAGGATTGCAGATCAACCTCTGGAAGCACTGAGTGACTCCAGAGTGACTGGAACCAGGGCCCTGATGCCAACATGAGGAGCAACAGCTGAGCTTTGTATCCACTGGCACCTAGATGAATGAGCACCAGAGACACAGCCCCAAATACACCAATCAGAAGAAAAAGACAAAGATCTCCTGAGTAAATTGGGAGAGAGTAGAAAAGGAGGGGGGAGGAAGGAAAGGGAGCGGAGAAAAAAAATATATAGCTCAGTAGAAACAATTTTAAAAAGATGCTAGAAACAAACAGTTTCAGAATGAATACACGCATACAAGTATGTAACAAATATGTAAGAATTAAAGAAAAAGACCATGAATCTGGTAGAAAGCAAGTGGGTACAAGAGAGGAATTGGAGGAAGGAACGGGAAGAGGGAAATGATGGGATTATATTTTAAATTTCAAAAACTAAGAAAAGTATTTTTAAATAAATAAAATAGAATATAAATGCACTGTGAAATGAAAATAAAGTTATAAAAATGATGAATAAGAACATGAGAAGGTACATAGCATCACTGGACATCAGTGAAGTAGAAACTAAATTCCATGAGGTATTATACATACTTGAATGAATAATATTTAAATATACATATGTACATATTTATGTATATATATATACATGTTGTACAACAATAATTAATGAAAAAGAGGCCAAGAATTTGAAAGAGAATAAGAAGGGGTATATGGGAAGACCTGAAAGGAAGAAAGAAAAGGGAAAATGATGTAATTATATTTTAATCACAAAAATAAAAGAAATAATTTTTGAAAACCAAAAATGGGAAGGAAATTAACTTGCTGAGGAGATAGTCAAAGAAGAATAACTAGACACTGAAAAAGAATGAAGGAAAGAGGAGGGGTCTGGATGGGGGCTGGGAGCAGGTGGAATCAAGGAGAGAGTACTGCGAGAGACAACTGGTATCTGGAGGCATCTCTGGGATGAGTTAAAAGCCTAGTGCAATGGAAACTCCCAGGAATCTATGAGGGTGACCCTACCTAACACTCCTGGCAATGCTATAGAGCCTGAACCATACACCTCCAGTAACCAAGCAAGACTTTCAGTGAAGCCACTGAGACCCTCAACCAAACCACAAACGCTTTGACCTACAGTTTGTCCTGCCTACAAACTAAGCCGGGGTAAAGATGACACAGAAATCGTGGAAGTGACCAACTAATGGCTGGCTCAGCTGGAGACCCATGCCATCAGAGGGAACTCACCTCTGTGGGCCAGGACACAGAGGTAAGAGACCCCAGAGAACTAGGGTAGAACCAAACACAACTGACAAAAAAAGGTAAGTCAATGAAATGATTCCTAATGATAATCTCTACTCATAGATTAGTGTCTAGCCCAACTGTCATCAGAGACGCTTCACCCAGAAACTGGTAGAAATAGATGCAGAGATCTGCAGCCAAACATCCAGCAGAGCTCAGGAATCCTTCAGACGAGGGGGAGGAAGAATAGTAGGACCAGTGATGTCAAGGGCCCTAATGAAAGCCCAGGAACCAACTAACCTGGGCTCATAGAGGCTGAACCAACAGCCAGGGAGCCTGCATGGGACTGACCGAGACACTCTGCATATATGCTACAGTTGTGTAACTTGGTCTTTTGTGAGATGCCTAACAGTGGGAGCAGGGACTGCCTCTGACTCTGTGGCCTGCTTTTGGGACCCTTTCCTCTTACAGGATTGTCTCATCTGGCCTTAAGAGGAGAGGAAGTGCCTAGCCTCACTTGATATACCATGACTGGTTGATGTCCATGGGAGGCCTGCCCATTTCTGAAGAGAAAAAAGGAGGAGGAGGAGATGGTGGTGGGAAGGAGAAATGGAAGAAGGACTGGAAGGAGAGGAGGGAGAAGAAACTTTGGGATGTAAAAACAAAAAGTAAACAAATGCGTAATGAAAATGCATTGGTATGTCCTACAGTGAGAGGCATAGAGCTCAGTTATAGTCACTGTTTCAGTTGAGCGCTTTGGGTTTCCACTGAGATCTGGCTTTCTTCTGCTATTTTTTCCTCCAGTAACAAGCTCAGGGGTTATTGTAAACATGTCTCTTGTATGTTTGGGTGAACCAGGAGTCTAACACCCTTCTCCTTTCAAGACAGCAGAAAGAGCACCTTGCAAAGGGAACCAGGAGAAGGGCCACCCTTGCAGGTCCCTCCTTGCTCTCCTCCTCCATAGAGCTGACAAAAACAAAATAGCTTTGCTGGGTGAAGCAGTGAGCTGTGCCATGCCCAGAAAGTCCAGTGTGTGGAAGGCTGGAGACTGATCCACCTGTGGGGTGGGAAGTCCCTCTGTCTATGTGTTGCTTTTATTGGTTAATGAAAAGAAGAACTGCTTTGAGCCTATGGCAAAGGCAGAACTAGGTGGGAAAAGCTAAGCTGAATGTTGGGAGAAAGAGGGCAAAGTCAGATAGACGCCATGGAGCAGCCACTGGAGCTGGACTTTGCTGATAGACCATGAACTCGTGGTGATGCACAGATTAATGGAGATGGGTTAAATTAATATGTAAGAGTTAGCCATAAGAAGCTAGAACTAATGGGCCAAGCAGTGATTTAATTAATACAGTTTCTGTGTGATTATTTCCGGTCTATGCTAGCCAGGCAGCCGGGAACCAACAAGCGTCCTTCTCCAATGCACCTGCATCACAGGATGAATCATGAATAAAAATACTGGGTGGGGGGCTGCAGATGGAAGGATCCATAAATGCTGGGCTGCATCAACCAGGATAAAGTGTGCACCTTGTTGAAAAGGTTAGCACAATAAAAAACCAACAGCCAACAGAAACCTCTATTTTATGGAATATTTCAGAAAAACTGAGTTCTAACTGGATATTCCAAGATGTTAAGGATGCTAAGGTACTGTTCTTTTCTGAAAAGGAGTTGGAGGAGTAGATCTTGGGGAGAAAGGAGGTGGGGGACCTGAAAGGATTGGACAAAGGAGAAATTATGGTTGTGATGTATTATATTAGAGAAGAATCTATTTCAATAAAATAATTAAAAAAGAAAATATGGGTTTGCTGGGTGGCAGGTGAGAAGGGAGTCTTTGATTCCTTCCCCTCTCCCTCTTTCCATTTCTGAGAGTCTGTGTGCAGGAGGCTTCTGCTGTCTTCTGTGCAGCTGTGCAGCTGTGCAGCTGTGCATCTGTGTAGCTATGCAGCTGTGCAGCTGTGCAGCTCTGCATTGCCTCTCACAACAGACTTATCTGGACTCCAAGTCCATGAGCTGTGAAGCTGAAGATATCTTAACCAACAAACTCTTCTCTGCCCTCCTGGGTTCAGAACAAATTGAAGACACAGGGGAACAGAAGCCAGGCATCAGCAGAGTTGACACGCCCACTCCCTACCTCCCCTTCACTTAACTATGCTTATTAATTCATAGCCCTTACTGATAAAGCAGCTGCTTGATTTCTGGAAGGGTAAGAAGAGGATGCCACACTACACGGGCCTAATACTCTTCCAAATTCATAGAAAAGAAGCCAATCTTTCACCTCTGGAAAGAATGAGTGGGAAGAACATAAAACAGCTGCAATAAAAAGCAACTCATAATAGCAAAAATCTTATTGAAAAATTGATCTTTTGAATTTTTCTCATTTTTCTTTTTTAAGGTTTATCCGTTTTTATTTTTATTTGACTGTGTGTGCCATACACAAGGGCGCACATACGCGTACACTTGACTGTGTGCTTCTGTATCACACACATTTGGGTACCCATAGAGGCCAGAAGAAGGCAAATCACCTGTTCTGAGTAACAGGTTGTGAGCTGCTGCATATGGGTTCTGGGATAGGAACCCAGGCCTTCTACAAAAGCAGCAAGAGCCACTAACTGCTGAGCCATCTCTCTAGCTCCCAAGAACTCATCGAATCCTACAAAGCCTTTATAGATGCTATTCACCTACCAAGCCTTATAAAGCAAATACTATTATCACTTCCCTGTAAAAATGGAGAACATTGAGGTATGGAAAGGGAAAGAGATTTCTCCCACTGGAACTAGACAGATAGCTTGGCCGTTAAGACTCACATACTGCTCTTGCAGGTGATCCAAATCTGGTACCCAGTCTCATCATCAGGTGGCTCACAGATGCCTGGAACTCCAGCTCCAGAGACTCCTATACCATCTACTGGCTTCCCCAAGCACCTTAACTCATATGCACAAATGCACACAAACACACATGCATCTCAATGCTGGCCTATGGTCTCTAAACATACTACCATACGCATGTTCATCCACAATTTAAAAATAAAATAAAAACTTTTAAGATAAAAGGAACTTCTCCAGGATGAGCAAGTGAAATTGTACTTGAAAAGATGGCCAGTTAGCTTGTATCTGCAGCCTGCTCAGAATGCATGGCCTAGAGCTAGCTATGAAAAACACACGGGCCCACAGGCCTGGCGTCCACTTTGCTGATGACAGCAGTCCTTTCCTTTCCTTGTATAGCACCTTCCGTCTACACACATCTTCAGGTAGGACACACCCACGTCCATCTCAGACAGCATCTCAAACAGCAGTCATGTCCTCACTGCAAGGGCTTGGAAGTTCAGCTACTCAAAATTCCCACATTACAAGGGGGAGAAAGTGAGATCTAGGGCAGTGAACTAGCTAGTCCAAGGTCACAAGCCTAGTTGCACAAAGATACATCCTGAACCTGCGTCACCAGATCTCTTCAGCATGTCTTTTTCTGTTCACTGTATCAACATCAGTACATACAGCAATCGATGGGTCAGTTAGAATCATGGGAAGAGCAAGCAATTATTAGCATTTTAGTTATCGTGAAGTGTTTCTCTTCTACAGAAAGTAGATTGTTCATTTTTTCAAATCTTATTTATTTATATTTTAGGTATGCGTGAACTGCATGTACACCTGCAGGCCAGAAAAGGGAATCAGATCCTATCATAGACAGTTGTGAGCCACCATGTGGGTGCTGGGAATTGAGGACTCAGGTCCTCTGGAAGAGCAGCCAGTACTCTTAACTCCTGAGCCATCTCTCCAGCCCCCATTCATCCTTTTTTTTTTTATTCCACGTAAAGTACTGCCTCCCCTATAAAAAGGATTTGGAAAGAAGTACAGACAAGTGAGTTGAAACACACTGGGCTCTGCAGCCAGACAGCCCTGTGTCGAGGACTGCTCACCGTGTCATATTCTCTGAAGCCTCAAGCTGTTCTTACTCTGTAATGTGTGTGTTTCTGTACAACATGCAATAAAGATCTCCCAAGTCAACCTGACCAGATTTCTCTCCATCTGTCAGAGAAACAGCTCAAGAGTAGGTACTGCCTCGGAAGGACAGGGCTTCTGCTGGCTCCAGAAACACTATAACGATGGCCTGTCTGCACAGATGTGCTGGACAAGGGAAAACAACATGTTTTGATTGTTTGTTGTTCATGATAATAAAATGTTCTGTGTGTTATTTAATGAAAATAACATCATAATTTTAAATCCTTTGCTTTTGTATGACCGTTTCCCATTGAACTCAAAATGGTTTATGACTCCAGTGAAATGAACTTCAATGTACCCATCCTATGTTTGAGCAAGCTCCAAGATTTAAGCTGGTTTATCAATGACATCACCTTAAGGCCTCCTATTTTATACCCCAACTTTTATATCACCCACTATTTCTCATTTCTCTCACGTAGGTTAGGAATTATTTGCTTAAACTTAGTGAGCAATGGTTCTGTTGGTCAAATGCTTAGGGCTGAGTGTGGACCTCCTTCAGTCAGGCATGGGGCGCACGTCTGTAATCCCAGAGCTAGGGATATTTCTGGCGCTTGCTGCCATACAGTTAAGCATAAAGGATGAGCTCCGGGTGCAGTGAGAAACCCTCTCTCAATAAATAAAGAGGAAAGAGACTGAGGAAGACATCCCAGCGTCAGACTGTGGCCTCTACACATACGACCATACACGTGTGTACACACATGCATATGCCATACACACACAAAAGAGAAAGAAAACACCTGCACTGTCTTGCTTCACATTTCGGATCTCTCTGTGCTATTTGTAACCACTCCCCAATCCCCCAACTCCTGACTACTGGACACTAGGCCTAAGACCATCAAAGGAATGGGACGGAGTTTGGGCATGGAGAGGAATGTAATGTTTAAACAAGTTTCACTATAAATAAATTTACCTGCCAATTTCTTGAGGAAGATTCTTAAGTCGGTTGTCATTTAGGTTAAGCAGAACCAACTCTTGCAAGCCATCTGTCAGAAAACAACAGTCACTTTAGCCATCTAAATAAGTTTATTCTAAATAAGAAATAAGTTTTCTACACATCTTTGAATTCCTCTTGGATTCTCCCCTTGGTCCCGGTTCTGTTGATAGATGAAGACAGATACTCTCATAAACTAGCTAAGCCAAAAAGGTTACAGACCTAAGCCATGGCATCTGAGGACAAAGAATAGAACCAGGCTCACCACAAACTGGAGCTCAGAGCTAGAAGCAGGACAATCAGTATGTAGTTCACTCTCTCCTCACGTCTCCCTCAGCTTTCACACATGCAGCCTCTCTGTTTCTGTCTTGCCACAACCTTTCCGTCTTTTGAACCAACTTTCTCTATATTCCACTCAAGTATAGTCACCTGTACAACCCCTGCCATGTGACAGAGTCTCAATGACAAACTCCTCCACTAATCAAGATATCACTAAGCTTCATCACCTAGGGCTACCACTGTGCAATCAACTCCTGAAAATCGTTAGCATTTAAGGATGCAACTACATTTCACCTTAATATCTATCTAACAACAAATAAAAGGCCAGATATCTACATGTCTGCTTCCCAATGCTCCAACTTGAGAATTGTGGCACTTGATCTAAAACGTTAAAAAAACACTAACAGAAGATAAGCAATTTATTCACAGTTTATTCCTGTGGGTAAAAAGCAAATTAAACCACTTTAATCTATAACAATCCTAAAGGAAGCTTACAGTTGACTTAGTTGTGGGATTGGCTTGTGACCTTGCTGAAGCTTCTCTGCTCAACGGGGATATGGTTATAAAACACAAGGGGGGGGGCGAGGGCATGGAGGATGGATTCGATGAAATCACATTATATTCATTGCATGGATTTTACAAAAAGTCCATTTTTTAAACAATGAAAAGCGTTGCTTCAGAAATTCCTTAATTTCTGCACAGTGGAATTCGTTTTTCATTTCTGTATCAAATTATTAAACTCTGGGGGTTAAATACAATGTTATAATGTTTCTTAACTAACTTACCACAGGTTCCAGTAGCAATCCGACAAATCCTGTTCCCAAATAAATGAAGTTTCTTCAGGGAGATAAGGTATTTCATCTCTTCAGGAACTTCTTCTAGAAGGTTGTTTCCCAGATTTAGCAATGTCAACTATAAACACATAGAGATTTAAAGTATCTGACATTATCTCCCTCCAAATAGGGAAAGCAGTAAGACTCTGCTGAGATCTATAGAACCTAAGAAAACATAAAGATCTTATTTTTATCCAATTCCTTAAAATTAACACAAAAAGTAATTTCATTATGGCATTTTTTTTTTT
>JAQHUG010000131.1:2659345-2679113 GCA_028555095.1 Dicrostonyx torquatus
AAACTAAGATGTAAGAGTTAGCCAATAAGAAGCAAGAGCTGATGGACCACACAGTGATTTAAATAATATGGTTTCTATGTGATTATTTGTGGTCTAAGCTAGCCGGGCAGCCGGGAAGAACAAGCAGCCTCCTTCCAACAAAAAAGTAACTCATTTCTGTTGTTATAAGAAGGACACGGTAATGTAATGGTGAATCACGGGGAGTTGGATTAGAATCATTGGGGAGGTCTCTTTGTAAGGGAGTTGTCTGAGGTGAAAAATTGGGGGTTCCTTTTCTAAGCTGATTCTAGCAAGGGTTTCAGTAACACACCCAGTTACACATGGTTCCTAAAGAAGTATTTTAGGTAAACAATTTTAAGTTCCTTGGCTTGTATTCCTTCAATAATTCTTTCCAGAAGGAAGTTCTAATGGTAGCCTCTCAGCAGTCTGATCCCAAGTGACAGCACTGCCAATTTCATATTTCTTGCTAAGACATTATGAAGGAATCAGGGCATCTAAGAATTAGAACTGCGTAAGCCACCTAGTCTGCCATACACGCAGGTGAGCATCAAATCTCTTCCTGGTGAACACAACACGCAACAGCTATCCCTGTCACTCATATCTCTCGTCCATCTGTCATCTGTAATTGTGTATTATATTTAATTAATCGGGGCAGGGTGCACATGCCACAGAGTCACTGTGGAAGCCATAGGAGAACTAGCTGGAGCCATTTCTCTTCTTCTATAGCATGAATCCCAGAGGTCAAACTTGGGCCGTCAACTGACACACGTTCTTTCTAAGTCTTAGATGCACTAACTTCTACATAATATGCTAACAAGAAATAGGAAATTGGCAGTGCTGTCACTTGGGGCTTGGACCCAGATCGGACTGCAGAGAGGATACCAGTAAAACTTGCTTCTGGACAGAATTACTGAAGTTGGTGACAGGCACCTTCACTGGCCGAACCATCTCACTGGCCCGTCTGGTTTGGTTTGTGATTAAGCTCTAGCTCTCTGCACCTCTCACCCAGTTCTGCCCACAGCAACCATAAACAATCATTTTGTTCCCACTCCTCTTACATAATATTTAAATTTCTGGAAGAATTATTATTGTTATTCTCTGAATTTGATCCATCTTTCCCTTAACCATTTATTTTCCTTGGGACATAGTTTTTAGACCCTTTGACCACAATGACCACTTTCTAATCACAGAGAATGCTCCTCTCAGAAAACTCAGTGTCTAGGTGACAAAGACAACAAATTCATAACACAGATGCTGGGGATGGTAGAACCACTGGTGGACAGATGGTTACACTTTCAATAATGTTGTCTAACACATCATATATTCTCGGCAATGAGGCACATTACTTGTGCATAAACCACCCCCCATAGCCAAGAATTCCAATGACAAGCCTATGTTAACTCTCAAGCATATAACCCACATCCTGTGCTTATGCAATGAATTCTCTTCTTAACCTAAATGCAGGAATTTACATTTATCCATGTATGCATCTTTGTGGTTTGGGCTCCCAAGACATCTCCAGTGGATCATGCTTAGATCAGACTTTAAAACTTGGTGATACCCATGCCCATCAAATGTTATGTTTCCAAACACAGAGACCCAGGGGCAGGCGTTATTCACAGAGGGACACACAGCCCAAAATGGGATGACTCCATCAAATTCCTCCCCTCAGAGCTCAGGGAACCCCGTGAAAGAGAAGATGGAAAGAGTAAGAGACAGAGGAGATACCATTAAAAAACAACAACAAAAAAAAAAAACCACCAAGAACCTCTGAACCAGTGTGAGCAAGGCTCATCTGAACTCACGGATGCATGAACTCAGTCAGCATGCACGAGGACGCAGCATGCACGAGAACTGCACGGGTCTGCACCAGGTCCTCTGAGCTTCTAGCATGCCTTCCATTCAGTGTTTTATGGGATTCCTGAGTCTGAGAACAAATGGGTCTCTGCTTCTTGACCCTTTTCTTGGACTCCTTGTGATCTAGGGCAAGTCATTCAAATTTCTAAGCCTCTATTTCTTCTAAAATTAGAGATGACTATGTCCATTATTCATCTTGAAGTTGTGCTAAAAGATTACAGATAGTACAATGAGACGCTTAGCAAATGAGAGCAATTATTTAACCTTAACTATAATTTGTCAGGCCCAGAAGACAATGCATGATATTAGAAAAGCAGCAGGCGATTAATAAATATATACATACACGGTGATAGCTCAATGACAGTTTTTAATCTTATTTATTGTCAACAATTTGTAACTCTAACTCATCTTTTCACGAATTTTTGCAGTCACAGCCAATGTCTCTTTTATAAAACATTGAGACACTGAGTTTAATTAGGTTAAAAATATGATTAGACTACAAACATGTGTCCGTTGCCCAGGAGAGTGAGCAACAGGAGTCCTACGTATGAGGCCTCAGCCAGCAGCAGAACATTCAGGTCCAGCCCAACCACACGCTCCAGGACACAGGCAGTCCTGAGGGCACTTGCCACTCCAGCATCAGCTTACTCATGCCCACTCTAACCACAGGCAGAGACAATAACTGGACACAGTTAATAAAAGCTGTCCTAGTTTCTCCTAAGGTTTGGCAAATTCACAAGTCACACTGTTCTGTAAGTTCTCAACGTTCCTGATGGTCCAGTCCTTTAAAACAGTTCCTCATGTGTGGTGACCCCAGCCATGAAGCTATTTCATTGCTACTACACAACTGTATTTGCTACTGTTATGAGTCATAATGTAAATATCTGTTATGCAGGATATCTGATGTGCGACCCCAAAGGGGCCACTGCCTTAGAGGAACATTCTTGCATGCTTTAATACTTACAAAGCAATGGATTCCATCTACCGAATTAAACCTAAAATTAAAGAATAAAAGTTGGATTTGGCTAACAGATACAATATGTTTTTAAATGTGTCACTTGTGTCAGGCAGTGGTGGCGCATGCCTTTAATCCCAGCACTTGAGAGGCAGAGGTAGGCGGATCTCTGTGAGTTCAAGGCCAGTCTGGTCTACAAGAGTGAGTTCCAGGACAGATTCTAAAGCTACAGAAAGCTTTAAAACAAACAAAAGAAAAATTGTCACTTATAACACTTTAAATACATAATTTTCATGGAACAACAATTCATTAGATCCAGGAATGTCTCTACTGACTAGATGGTCTCTATCAAGGATGAATAAAATTCTCTCCCCCCCTCCTTACTCTCTCTCTCCTCTCTCTGCACTAAGAATGGCATTAGATCTGCTCTTAGGTTTCAAGTATATAATACTAACTGCAGTCATATTGTTGTGTGTTTAGTCTCCAGAACATGTTTGTATTACATAACAACTTTACCCTCTGGCCTGCTTCCCATCATCTCTTCCCCCCGCCAAGCCCATGGAACTACCATTCCACATCTATTTCCATGAGCTGAGCATTTTCAGATGTCACCAAAAGTGATATATGCAACATATGGTTGGAGGTTTAGAATAAATGTTTTAGGAAAGATGTTGTGGTTCTATCTATCTATCTGTCTGTCTGTCTGTCTATCTATCTATCTACCTCTCTATCCTATCTATCATCTACTTTCTATCATCTATCTAATCTATTATCTACCTACCTATCTACTATCTATCATCTATTTACCTATCATCTATCAATCTATCTATCTATATATCTATCCTATCTATCATCTACTTTCTGTCATCTATCTAATCTATTATCTACCTACCTATCTACTATCTATCATCTATTTACCTATCATCTATCAATTTATCTATCTATCTATCATCTATCATCTATCTATCTACCCATCCACCTACCGATCTACTATCTATCATCTATCCACCTATCTGTCTATCTACCTTTCTATCTACCTACCTATCTGGTATAGGAGGGCCTTCTGTCTGTGTGTTGCTTTCACTGGTTAATAAAGGAACTGCTTTGGGCCTATAGCAGAGCTGTAGGGGAACAGAACTAGGTGGGGAAAACCAAATGGCATGCTGGAAGAAAGAAGGTCTAAGTCAGGAACACACTATGGAGCCGCCAGAGTCAGACATGCCAATTCTTTGCCAGTAAGCCACTGCCATGTGGCGATATACAGATTAATAGAAATTTATTAAATTAATATAAGAGTTAGCCAATAAGAAGCTAGAGCTAATGGTCCAAGCAGTATTTTAATGAGTATGGTTTCTATGTGATTATTTCAGTTCTGGGCAGTCGTGACAAACAAGTGACCTTCCTGTTGCATCTACCTATCTATCTATCTATCTACCTACCTATCTATGTACTATCGATTTACCTACCATCTATCTGTCTGTCTATCTGTTTGTCTATCCATCCATCCATCTATTTGGAAATAAAGTCTCTTGTATCACAGGCTGGCTTAGAACTGTTTCAGAGAATGACTTTGAACATGGATCCTCCTGCTTTATAGTTCCCAAGTGCCAGAATTACATAACATCTGGTTATTATATAGCGTATCTTTTGATATCCACTCATTTCACTTAGTATGTCTACAGGGTTCATTGACTATTAAAGTAGCAGGGTCCTTCCTTCCTAAGGCTGAAAGACATTCTGATGTAGATATATACACACCTCTTCATTCACATATTGATAGAAACTGCAGGTGTGTTTGTGTTTAGGATGCTATGAATAACGCCACAGTGAACATGTGGTGCAGATTTCTCTTCTCATCATCCATACCGTTCCTTCTGCACACGGACCCAGAGTAAGAGTGTTCATGAGCTAGTTCACGTTTCCCCCAGTGATGATAAGAGTCCCATTATGTACAGAGATGCCCCTTCTCTCACCAACACTTCCATTGTACTTCACTACTAACAGATGTAAGTGACATCTCATTTGGCTTTGGTTTGCATTTCCCTGGTTATTAATCATGTTCAGCACATTTTCAGAGACATGCTTAGCCCTGTGTATGTCTTTTAAGAACTATCTCTTCAAAGGCTTTACTAGATTATACAGCGTTGAAAGAAGTTTCTGTCCTGCCTGGTCCTGCAGCAGTTCAGTCCCAAAGAAACACAGGGGCTTACAATAATTATAAACTGTTTGGGCCTATTAGCTCAGACTTATTATTTTCTAGCTTTGACAATTTAAATTAACCCATAATTCTTGTCTATGTGTAACCATGTGGCTTGATGCCTTTTCTCAGTGCAGCATTCTCATCCTGCTTCCTCTGTGTCTGACTAGTGACTGACTCTCTGCCTTTTCTCTTCCCAGAACTCTCCTAGTCTGGTCACCCTGCCTATACTTCCAGCCTGGCTACTGGCCAATCAGCATTTTATTAAATTAATACGTATGACAAATCTTGATAGTGTAAAAAGCATTCTACCACAACAACACAGTACAGGATTATAGAATACATGTACACTTACTTAAAACATAAACGTCTACAATAATCACAACCTTGCAAACAGGCCCTAACAACTTTATATGCAGAATGTTCCTACAAGGACATCTGCTCAGTAATTGGTTCAAATTTCACGGGCACCAAATCTTTTTGTTAATCCTTCTTGTTAAGCCAAGGATTATTTTAGCTCAATAATTCACAAAATCTTATTTTTCTGGAAGTTTTATTTACTAACATATATGTGTACACATGTAACAATAATCAATGAAAAAGAGGTCATGAATTTGAAAGAGAGCAAGGCAAGCAATATGAAAGGTTTTAGAGAGAGGAAACGGGAGAAATGATGTAATTATAACTTCAAAGAACAAAAGGAAAAACAAAGAAAACTACTTCCCCTTGCCTGAGCCTTTTCGAGTAGATACTATGGCATGAATACTCCCCTTGCAATCTTCTTCCATTTTCAAACATATGTGCTAATCTTTGGATAACCGCCTTCTGCACGTTTAGGTTGGTGAGCACTAGAGACCAGGTGTTTCTTTTAGCTGCTAAGAGCCTGACAACAGTCCCAAACTCGCATCAGGATCAGGGCTCTCTCTTCTCTCTCCTTCACTCTCTGCCTCCCTGCTTCCTTCCTGCCCAGCCTGACCTTCCTTTCCCTCCACTCTCCTCTCCCTTGTTTCTCCTCTCCTCTTCCCTCACTTTCATCTGCCCCTTGTATTAACAACTGTGAGAATGATGAGCAGTGTTTTGAGATGGCCATCTATACCCATTCCTTTGAAGTGTCCTGCACAGTCTGCCTGCTTCTATCATTCCTCTTAGGAAGGAGTTATGGATGTTTGATAGTTTCTAACCTAAAGAAGAAACTGCTACTTTATGAACAGCACAACTACATAAAGCCATTAGCCTGGAATACACAGAAAGCCCTTAAAGATAGACCACAAGAACCAGGATCAAGTCAGTTGACTTCACAACAGTATGTTTTCCTCTTAAACAATAACACTAACCTAAGTCGGTTCCCTAGTGGAAGAAACTGAAGAAAGTAACAAAAGTCAAAACATAGTCTCTCCTGAAGAATAAGGCAAAAGTAAGAGCACTTCAAATGACATCTTGACAAGTGACATCTTGTCATGGTCTCTGGCTCTGCAGGTGTCCTTCCTGAGGAAGTATGTTTTGTAACATGCGACTTTCTATCAAGTTTTTTTGTTTTTATTGCACTATACATTTTTCTCTGCTCCCCTTCCTTCCTCCCCTCTCCCCTTCTAACCTCTTGCATGACCCCCATACTCCCAATTTACTCAGAAGTGCTTGTCTTTTTCTCCTTCCTATTAACATGTGACTTTTAACTATACAATTATCACTCAAATATGAAGACATAATACAGACATTTGCAGAAATGTGAGGGACCTAAGTATTAACTATAATATACTCAGACTAGGATGATTTTTGTGGAGATTTACTGTACCAGGAAGAATGATAACCTGCTGGTCATGCAGGCACGTGGCTGTAATTCTAGCAATCCAGGGTTAGCAGCAGATGTGGAGATGGAATGGGAGAAAGAAAGGTGAAGGGGAGGAGAGTGAGGAGGAAAATATGGGTTACAGAAAACAGTGAGTTCACTTCAGGATGACAATAAGGGATGTCCTGGATGGACAACACCCAGCAAAACCAGGGGACAGTCAGCTCAGTTAAGGCAGGTGAATGGAGGTTCCTGGAGGAAAATGCCACAGAGAACAGGTAAGGCGAAAATTATGTAGCACCACTTTGAAATAAACTGAAGCCATGATAACACAGATGCAAGAATTAAAGGATTAAATATGAAAGCATAAAATAAAGGGATCTAATTTTTTAAGTATAAAGAAAAGAACCATGTGAAGGGCCAAGGGAACAAAAATATACTAACCGATTCTCTCTGAATGACACTCATTAACGGTGTATATTGTAGAATTCCCTGAGAGGTCAGGGTGGTAACTAAACAAGTTGTAAATGCCATGAGGCCACCAAAGCCAAGCCAGAGGGGCCTGCGCATGTTGGCACTTCAGTTTACACAGTGGGGAGCAGGTGAGGCTCTAAAGGTGTCATCACACAAGCTAAGAGGATAACTGCAGAAACTAAGCTTCCCATATACGAGCATTGGAAGTTGAAGACTGGTAGTTAAACGGATGACCCAAGAAAGAGAATAATTATATATGGAAATGAGGACTGGGACTAAAATTGTCACAAAAGATAATTTAGTATAAGCTTGTAAACAATGGTTTTCTTGTAACAACATGAAAAGCTATTTCAGTACAGAGAAATTCAAGCAGGGAAACAAATCGGTTCATGATTTTTAGTGAAAGCTTGCCTTCTTCTGAGCAGAAACTCATGGGTGCCATTGGAAAAGTGTGAGTCCTTGTCTTATAGCTAAAACTACACCTTTGGAAGCAACTATTAACTATTACTACTAAATACAGTCCATTTCTTCACAGGCCATTGTTAAGATTACAAGCATAATTTACAAAGCGTAGAGAAGGTGTGAAGATGATAATTTATGCTAACTTTTAATAAGTTGCAATGATAAGTTGTTTATAGGTTCTTCCACTGTTGATGGCTGTGAAGTCAGCAGAAAGAAAACTGCATGGCTTGCCTTCTCTTAACTTCAAGATTTTTAGCAGCTGGAATCTGACATTATCAGGCAGAAATGTTTACCATAAGCATCTGGGACTCATCTATGTCAACTGCTTCTCTTTAAGATGGGTATTCTTTATTTTAAATAATAACCTTCTAAAGGCTGCTCTCGGAGAGATTCCTCTCCTTCCTATTCCTATCAGTCCCGCACTTGAAGTTCCAGCCAGTTCTAGGAAGTGAAACAGTAATTCCCTCCCCCAACATGCTAAATATGTCCTAATTCCATATGTAAAGACTTCAGGATAGCATCCCCAGGGAGGGTGGGCACAGTCTTGCCTGGAACCTGAAAGCCTACTTCCAGATGTAAGCCCCAAGGTAGACAGACTACCAGACCCAGCTTCCAACCACTTTCCAGATGACAGCCTGAAGGAGGATGAGCATAGCAAAGATCTCATTCTGATTCCAGATGTGGGCCAAAGGGCACAGGAGTAAATTGCAACATCTTTCCTAGCACGTGTAATGCCCTAAGCAAGCCCGGCTACTCATGCCCCTCCGACAGCACTCCATACTGTCTCCAGGGAGCTAAGTCTCCAGAGATCAAAGTGTCATTGCTCCTACACTCACCGCTCTCATCTATTTCCCGTCCTCCACCCCAACAAGAGCTGAGGTCCTCACCTTGGTCAAGGTTCTTAGCTCTGGGCACACTTTGCAGATGAGATTATTTTGAAGGTTCAGAGTCCTCAGACCGGGCAGCTTTTCTAGAGCCGAGGGCATCTTTGTCATCTTCTTCCCGTTCAAAGTAATGATCTTCGTGTGGTTACCGCCCTTCAGTGCTGTTAACAACAACCTCTCAGACATGGTTTCTTTGAGAGGTGACCATGATGGAGGAGAGTTACTTATTATATATCTCTAGAGCATCTAATTGCAGAATTGTTGTGTCATAAAGGCAAAACCACTCCCCATTATGATGAAGGTAGGAAGTAGGAGATGACTTCCTAGGTAGAGAGAGAGACAGACACTGTAAAGAAGGACTAGGAATTCCTACAGCAACACTGCAGGTTGGGCCAGAGAGCATACAAGACAGGGTTTGTGTATCTTACATCAGACACACGGAAATTATCAAATACTGAAATCAATCAGGAAGCAGGACCAGCTTTGGGAGTCTTCCACTAGTTTGAGTGGCAAATACTAAACATCCAGAGAGGAAAAAGTATCTTGAATGAACGAAAACATTTTCTTTGTAATTGCATTTTTAAAAAGAAAACGAAAACTCCTTAGTCATACTTGGAGAGGGTGGGACATCAGCTCAGTCTGAAAACTAATAACGGGGAAATGAATCAAGCATTAATTCCATTATTCCAGTACAAACTGCATGTCAGCATATTCAAACAGCATCGTTTTCATTCATATAGAAATTGAAGCTAATAAGGAAAAAAACCTTAGAAAAGTCATCATTTCTCCAAGTTCTAATGAAATAAGAACCTGTGCAAAAATTGTATTTGACTGCTAGGTTGATAGGAATGAAGTTAATAACCCCATCGATCAGTTGTAGCCATTTACAATGAAAACAGCATGTGGGACGAAAGCCGCTAATGGAATGCAGCAAAGAATCCAGATGGCATACAAACAAAGCCGCATCTAACCATGGCTTTGCGGTGTAACCAACACCTACAGAAAAACGAGGAACACACAGCAAACAAAAGTTACCCTCAGGGACTCATTTAGTCACACCAAGAACATGGGAAGTCCTGAGCTGGCATTTGTATTAATCAACCAAAATTAACCTTGGGTCAAGAGGCTGAGTCAGCACTTAGTGACAGCAACTAGTTGACAGAAAGTAATCACAGAGCCTCAGAGAGCATCTGGGAGACATGGAAAGACGTAGCAAGGGTGGGGCTTGGCATGACAGCTTTCTCTGGTTTGGTGAAGCAGAAGCAAGAGTCGTCCATGGATGCCGGCAAGGAGAAGGGTGAGGTAGTTGTTACTCAGCCTCTCTGAGCTCACAGTGTTTCACCCCAGTCATTGAATCTCACTCAAGTCTTACTCATGATGCGAACCATCGAGATTTAACAGCAGCAAGAGGGCTGGTGCCTGCAGGAGCAGAATTCTCCCCAAGCTGCAGTGTGAGTGGCCAGGCCGCTGCTAGAGCAGCAGGCTGGGAACTGCAAAGCTGCCATTGCTGGCTGGGACAGCAGTAGATAAGGTGCAGCAGCTGTGTCCACGTTTAAACAGCAGGGAGCGCTAGAGCAGTGGTTCTCAACCTTCCTAATGCTGCGACCCTTTAACACCCTTCCTCAGGTTGTGGTGACCCCAACCATAATGTTATTTTTGTTACTACTTCATAACTGAGTTCTGCTACTGTTTTGAATTGCAATACAAATACTTTTGGTGACAGAGGTTTGCCCAAGAAGTTGCGACCCACAAGTTGAGAATCACAGCTTGTGGGACATGAAACAAAGTGAAGTTCCAGCAATTACAGAATTAAAAAGTAAACATCTGAGAATAAGCGTTAAATAGTAGTCAAACTGCAACCTATGCACCTGGACAGAATCTTTATTACAGCAAAAACAGAACCAGAGAAATGAATTGATGAGGACTAAGATAGTAATCCTCGATTCTGTTGTATATAAAATGGTATGGCATTTACAGTAGGGCTTGTTTTGCATGTAGCCAACATTTAGAAATCCACACCAAAATTTCAAGTAAAATCTTTAAAATAATCTAGAGATAGAGGAGGTAGAGGAAGAAACAAGATGGACAGAATGTTGACAATTAATGACGATGAGGAACAGGCACATGGGTTCTTTATACTCACCTCACTATCTGGGGACTATGTTGAAGATGACGGGAAGAAGAGAGAGCTGATGTCAGTGACCTTAGATTATTAGAACCTAGATATGAGGATGCTTGGAGGCACTTGCGTTAGGCAGATATGTTGCAAACTTAGATTATGATTCCCAGATACTTAACATTATGATAGTCTGCCCTCAAAATTTCAGAACACAACTCTAGTGAAAGACCTGACTCTAGAGAAGTGAAAGCGAGCCAGGTGGTGGCCTTGCACACCTTTAATCCCAGCTGGATCTCCGAGTTCAGGGCATCCTGGTCTACAGAGCTAGTTCCAGGACAGCCAGGGCCACACAGAGAAACCCTGTCTCCTGTCTTGCGGGGGAAGGGGACAAACAGAAAGAAGTGAGTGAGAGAGTTAAAAGGCTCTGCTCTCAAAGAAAGTATAGCCAAGTTGTTCCAAACAAATAATCATAGCCATGTAACTCTCGCTAGTCTAGTAGACGGGCATAGTTCCTGTGGGTAAGAAGAAAAGAGAAAGAGAAGGATGGAGCTTACAGTCCTACATACGGATGGCAGAGGAGGCCTCACTGGGAGGTGAGTGTAGCAGGTACCACAGATCTGAACCGGAACACTAACCTAACAACAGTTGGACAAATGTCACTACCATCGGAAGACAACTGATCCTGAGTGATCAAAACCACTTCTGGGCAGCTTGAGAGCTGCCTTTTCTCGTTCAACCTGAGTTTTCTAAGAAAACCTATTATGACTCTAAACAAAATGTCTGCAGGGCCTTTTCTCTAAAAGTCTCTTAGGGCTGCAGAGAAGGCTCAATGGCCAACACCTGAGTTTGGCTCCCTGCACCCCTGTCCTGCAGTTCCGACCGCCTGTAAGTTTATCTTCATATAATCCAACACATTCTTCTGAACTCTGAGGTTACCTGTACTCATGTGTGCCTCTGTGTGTGCATGCGAAAAAAAAAATCCTAACTTAGAAACATCATGCTCTGGTTTCTCAAGAGTGTAAACCGTTCCTGAGACTGGAGAGATGGCTCAGCAATTAAGAGCACTGGCTGCTCTTCCAGAGGTCCTGAGTTCAATTCCCAGCAACCACATGGTGGCTCATAATCACATGTAATGAGATCTGATGCCATTTTCTGATCTGCAAGGATGCACATAGACAGAACACTGTATATGTAATAAATTAATAAATAGTATTTTTTTTTAAAAAAAAGCCTTTCTTCTGAAGAAGGCTGGTTAAAGTACTTGCTCACAAGCATAAGCCTAAAGCTTAGCTCTCCAGAATCCATTAAATGCAGGGTATGTTTAGTGACTCACCTGTAAATCCAACTCTGGGGTGGCAGAGACCAGGAATTCCCGGGCAAATCGGCTAGCTAAAGTAGCCATGTAGACCCTGCTTCAATGAATAAGGTAGAAGTAGAGAAAAAAACTCCCAAATAGTGCCTTAGACCTCTACATGTGCATGCATGCACCTATACACACACACACACAGACACACAGACACACACACACACGTGAACACGAATATGCACATGTACACATACACAAGGAGGAATCTTTTGAAAAATCTTTGGCGCCATGACTTCTTATGTATCGTATGTTGTATCCAGCATCCTAGGAGATGGTACCAAGCACTGGAAATTTGTTAATCACCTAAAGAGGGAAACAGGCCACTGTAACCTGATCCTGTTTCCTATTGAAAAATGTAAACCTTGAATAGTTCTTCTACCATATATAGTAGGTAACCAATAATATAAACACAACCCATTCTGCTTATCTGTTGCTGTGAAGCCACCACACACGACTTAAAACATTTTATTTACCAATGTTTTAAGATTATTGTATGTATGAGTGCTCTGTCTGCATGTACACCTTTACACCAGCAGAGGGCATCAGGGCCCACTATAGATGGTTGTGAGCCACCATGTGGTTGCTGCTGATACCTGAACTCAGGACCTCTGGAAGAGCAGCCAGTGCTCTTTACCTCTGAATCATCTCTCCAGTCCTATTCACCAATCTTAATTTGGGCCAAGCCTATGTTTGCTCCTTTTGATGACCACTGTGACAGCACAAGAGCTAGACCAGCAGAAATCACCCCAAGGTCCACTTCCCTAGTTAGCCATGTGATGCCGGTTGCTGACTAGGACCTTCAGGTGGTCAGTTTGGACATGTGGTTTGGCTCTAAGAGTGAGCATTTCAAAACAGAAAGTAGGGTGGAAACATGACTTAACTTGAAAGTCATGGGCATCACTTCTAACCCAATCTTTTGATTAGAAAGAAGCAAGCAAGAGGTCTGCCCACATCTCAAGTGAGACAAATAGAATTCTATTACTTGATGGCAAGTGAAAAAAATAGAGTTGTCATATTTTGAAAATCAATCATAACCCAGCCTAATCTATTTTTCAATAAAGATTTGCTTGCTTTGAATACTGTATACAGATAAAATCCTATGACCAGCTTCTTAGGATAACAGTCTCATGTCTCATCCATGTAAAAGCACATGCCAATACTTAGCTGCTAAAGAATATTCCATCACACCTACATATCACTTTTTACTCATCTGTGCATCTGCCTGAAGGGCATTTGGGCTGTTTCAGCTTTTTGGATCTTCTAGGTAGCAGTGAGAAGCATTAACAATGTAGACATTTTCATTCTGCCAGGGTCTGAGTACTAGGAGTGGAATCAGAAGCTGTTACGCTGTCACGCTATAGTCCATAGTAGCTGCACCAGTCTGACAATCCTGCCAGGACACTAAGGCTTAAGTTTTGCATTGTTTCATTTCTATCCAAACTGACACAAAAAAAGCTGGAGAGGGCCTTTCAGAAGTGTATGATATACTCCATCTAGCAAGAGCTACATCCACAACTCCCTCTGGAGTGTGCTCTCTCTAGTTTTGACTTCCTGTAAAAAAAAAATTTTTTTTTAATTACATGTAGTAGGGGAATGAGGAGTACCACAGCATACATGTAAGGGTCAGAGTCAACTTGTAGGAGCCAGTTCTCTCTCACCATGTGAGATCTAAGGACAACTCAGGTGACCAGATGATGGTAACACCTTTACTTGCTGAGCCACCTTGCCAATCCTCTACCTTGGATTTCCATGTGAAATTTCCATTGAATTGTACCTTAAAGAGTCTCCATTTTGTTGGGATTGTTAATCGTCCTGGGTACCACCAGCTTCATCCTCACACGTCCTTTAGTTTCCCGTATTTGCTCTCTCTGAAAGGCGGCTCTCACTTGGAGCATCCCGTACGATCTGGAGAGACTAGTTGTACCAGCATTTTCGACAGAAACAGAACAGACGGAATGACACATCTCACACGCTGTGGTCTGACCATTCCAACAACGGCTGGCTCCAAACAGGAAGCCCAAGAATCCAACATTTGTTCGGTCAGTCCAGCATGAGGCTGGACGTCTTAGCTGCTCTTCAGTGTATGTGGGTCCTTCAGAAGTAGACTCTTGAGCACTCAGAAAAGCAGGGGAAGAGCAAATTCTGTATTTTTCACACAGGCTGCCACCAGGAGGTGTGGCACAGATTTAAGGTGTGGCTTCCTACCTCAGATGATCCCTTACAGTGTGCCCAGCAGCCAGGGCTTAATTAACCCCAGATAGAGCCCATGTGACAACCAAGCACAGCTGTCACACTAGGAGTGAAATGTTTTATTGTTCAACTTCTCAAAGCTAAGCTACCGGGTATTTTGCATTTCTTCCTGCTCATCTCTCTCATCTTTTGCTACCATCCTGAAGGCATTTCTGACAGAATAATTAGAAAGCCCCTTAGCTAGAGCATCCAGGTGATGACAGGGGTTCATTTCCCACTGTTAACACAAGTAGCCTTACTAAACCCTCTGCACAGTAGACATTACCTTTGAGCTTGAAGTCTTCCTCACCTCTTTAACCCTCATCAATAGCCTCCTGGAATGACATGAGTCCCCCACTCATGGCCTATTCTAGTACACTCAAGTTCCACTTCTAAAACTCACTCAGGCATTTTTGTTAAAGCAGCAAAATAATTTAAATCAGAAAATGAGACCATATAGATTCAACAAGCACCACACAGAAAATGGGATTTGGTGTACACCTGAACCCATGTAATTTAGGAGCCACTGAGGGTTATTATTTCATGTCTAGTGCTGTATCTTTCCTGAGAAGCTGAAGATCTCAGAGAAGTTAGAGAAAATGCATGCTCAGCATGAACAGAGCACAGCGAGTAAGCCGGCCAAACTGTAAGTGCCTTACCAGGCAGGCTTCTCTAGAGACAAAAAACCAGGATTTAATGGATTGGCTTACACATTAGGGACAAGGATTGTCTTCAGGAGGAAGAGGTGGAGGCCAGGGGGCCACTCAGTTTATGGAAGAGGACACCTCAGCTGTCCCAGTCTGGAAATGAAAGCCTGGAAGCTCCATGGAGAGTGGCTGGTACAGAGTTCACATAGGAAGGTCAAAACAGCTGGGATCTGATGGCAGCAGCTGGTGGCAGTGACAGCAGCAATAGGTTCACAAAAGCAGGCAATAGCTGCAAAGAAAGACAGGCACAGTTTTTCCCTGTGTCTTCACTCTCAGAAGATGCCACCCACTTAGAGGACAAGGCCAGAAGCATGCCTCTAAGGTAGTTCTGCATCTGGTCAAGTTAACACTAAAGATGATCGATAACACCCCTGCAACAACTGTGCTGTTTTCCAAGCTGCAACTTAAGATTTCTAAATGTTGTGTGTAATGCCTTGTAGCCAGAACTGGCCTAAAACTACACAGGATTCTGTGCTAACTTCTTAGCCTTGCAGAGGTCACAGTACAAACCCACCCTACCATGCCCTACCTGTCTACTTCTCCTCCTAGTGCTACACACTCTCTCATAAACTGCCGCTGTCACCACACACGCATCCTTCCATTCTTTCTCTGGCTGAGGACAGACTAGGCAAACACCCTACCTTAGGCTACATCCCCAGCAACAACTACCTTTCTATAATAAAACCTGCAGGTCTGCTGTAAAACATCCCCACTAGCAGGCGAAACATGGCTAAGTCGGACACCGCGTGCAGAGCAGGCCACTTCTTTCGCAGCCCTTTGGAAGCCACCAGCAAGAGCACACCTCCCTTACTCATGCTGTTCATTTTGCTTAGGGAGCCTCTGTACTAAGCAGAACCATTTCCATAAAGCAGACTTTAAACTTCACCTAGCAGCTTACACATTCTATATTTTGTTCTTTTCCTATTTCCCGTTTGCCATTGAAAGACCCGGGTAAATCCAGACCCCTCTAGCAGGAAAAATAGAGCCAAAAATCTAGTAGGAAGAGAAGAGCCAAAAATCTAGGTTAGCCGGTTCAGTGGCTCCGTTTCAGGAACTAGCTGAAGATAAAGTTAGATTATAATCTTGAGAAACAGGGAGTTACCCCATTGTGATTATCACTGGTATTTTCAGAATCTTCAATGATCACTGGTATTTTTAGAATTTTCCAGTGATGCGCTCCCTACCCCCTTTGGATTACTGGGTTGTGGCTTCTACTCTTAAATACTTTTTCTCCCAGCTACTTGGGGTCGAACTCCTCCCTGGTGTGGGATATGAGTTTTGGCCCCAGCACTGGTTCCTATCAATAAAACCTCGTGTGGTTGCAGCAAGGAAGGTCATGAGTTCCTGGGGGGGGGGGATCGTGTTATCCCGAGACTTCAGTGAGAGTCTCTCCACACTGGGGGTCTTTCACCAGTAAATACTAAGCCACATTTGAATGGCAATCTCTAACAGCATACATAATGGACAGAACACACACTCAATAGATGCTCATTAAGCTTAGGTGAACAGGCAAGCAATGGCAGTTGGGGGGGTGCACATGCCTTTAACCCCAGCACTCAGAAGGTAGAGGCAGGCAGAGTTTGAAGCCAGCCTGGTCCACAAAGGAAGTTCCAGGACACAGAGAAACCCTGTCTTGAAAACAAAAAAAAAAAAAAAAATGTTTAGGTAAACAAAGAGAAATGAAGGTCCAGGGCCCACATATTTAAAGCATCCAGAGACTGCTCAAAACACAAAGCACTATCTCCCACTGTTGCTTCCAGACCTCCATGGGGGGGCTTCCGCACCATTCAAGGGACAAAAGGAGACAGAAGTGAGAAGTTATGACTGTGACTGCACCTGGTCTTCAGCAGGTACATCAGGAAACAATGAGGGTGTGAGGGAGAGTTCCGTAGCTGACAAGGTAGGACAAGTATGGGAGTCCAGGTTTACAGACATGAGAAACCTAGGAAATGGAAGAGGAAAAAGGCACGGAGTTCACATTTTCAGATTTTGGAGTTTGGACCTGCATCTAAATACACCTGGGGCGGGGCAGCTGCAAATGAGAGAGCTGCTGAGCTGCCTGCTGCGGAGCCCCATGGAATGCTGGCGTTAGAGGCTTTCCCAAGCAAGCAGAAATCAATCCATCTGGGAAGAAAAGGGAAAAATCATCAGCTTTTTAAGAGAGCAGTCTGTGAACCCAGTACAGGACCAAGAAGCTAAAGCTGGATGCTAATCCAGACCAGAATTAATGATTTATTATGTGAACTGTGCCAAATCAGTCAAACCGGCTCTATCTCCATTCCCATCAGTAAGACAGGACAGAAATGCAAGTCTATTCCACAGAGACGCATGGGAGATGGCTAACTAATGATTATAAGTGAGTTTGGAGTACAAAGAGCTGTGACAATGCTAAATTATACACCCTAGGGTGTCAAGGACCTTAAAGTGAAAACAGCCATTTATTCCGCTAATAGAGAGGAAGTTTGTTGCACCTACAGAAACTCTATGATATGATACGAAAGTACCTGGATAATTCAAACTTTAACAAAGACCCCTGTGACAAACTGACAGATTTCTGAACGCCAAGAAAATGCATGAAAAATCAGGAGTTCACAAATCTAGATCATGGAAGAAACCAATGTGTTTGTTTTGGCAAGCTTATTCTATGATTAAAGTGTGGTCTTGGACTTCAGGTAAAAGTTTTCAAACTAGCAGGTGCTTCATGTACTCAAAACCACCGTACAAATTCTCTGTCCTATAATAAATGCCATTGGTTTCTCTTGGTTCACTTTTTAAAGCGAATATGGAAATAGCAGGTTTGATATTAGGGCCTTGGGCACCACAAGCCAGTCTTCTACTGAAAGCCTTACTAATGACTAACCATGTGGCATGTGCAGGTAACTCATGTCTCTTCAAGTCTCAACCACAATCCTTATAACAGGGAAAAACACCAAACCCGAACTCTGAGGCATGAACCAGCCCATGCACATATACTACTGAGCCGCCTGGCACAAAGTGAGTGTTCAATAAAGCTTTACACGCTTTTGTGCAACCTCACATACACCATTAAATCACTTACACAAGCACTGAGATGTACGCACTACCTGCTTCCCTGCTGCCAATGAGGTCTTACTGTGCAGCCCTGACCAGGCTGGCCTTGAACTCAGAGATCTGCCTGCCTCTGCTTCCTGAGTGCCAGGATTGAAGGTGTGTACCACCACCCAGTTACCCACTTCTTTATCCATCACTGCTTCATTACATGTCTTAGATATCTGAGTGAGACCTGTCAGAAATGACATATAAAGAACAACAGATGGATTAGAAGATTTGATCTCTATTAGCAGTTCATAAAATTTAAGACCAAGTCACTGAGAAATACGGAATTATCCACTTTGTGCTACAGTCATTTTTGTTTGTTTTGTTTTTTGAGACAGGGTGTCTCTGTGTGACAGTCCTGACTGTCCTGGTACTCATTCTGTAGATCAGGCTGGCCTCGAACTCACTGAGATCCACCTGCCTCTATCTCCTAAGTCCTGGGATTAACAGCATGTGCCACTACCACCTGGTAGTGCTATGGTCATTTTTACACTTCATCTGCAAGCATGATTCAGCACAGCTTCATAAATAAGGGTCTTAGCTCCTCTGATAAAGAATACAACTTCTAGACAACTTCCCTCAAGTTCACGAAAGCCTCACAAAAGCTTACCATAACAACTTATGCTAAGTTTTGCTTTTGCCAATGGGACCAGATTACAGAGAAGCCATTTAATTACCATCTATTTAGATGAACTGCCCAAAAATCTATTTTAAAAAACATACAAACAGAAACCCCTATTTTCTACCAAATATTAAAAACATACAAATCAAAAGGAAATAGCCAATAAGGGGCTGAGGGTAGAAAATAGGACACTGAGATAAAACCAAGGCAAAGTCCAGTTATGGGGAATAAACAAAACAAATACGCTTACAAAGGAATGGTGTGCAGCAACACCAGAACTGTGCTGGCTTGGACACTGGAACACAAATCTGCGGGCACCAAGCAGATTGTATGTCCTTCTACAGCACATCACTGCTACCAGAAGGAGACCCTGGCTTGGCATCAATGACTCTTCTGTTTTTTTCTTGAAAAGATGGAAGCAAAATATTTAAGTAAAATCTTATTTTTCAACTACTTCGTCTTTTAAAGAAACATAAATCACTACATGGTACAAACAAAATATATAACTCTGCTGTGTTCAGTACATCAACTTTGTTGGGGACCATGAGAATACCACTTACCAAGGTAGGGGCATGAGTATTAGAAAAATTTTAAGTAGTAGGAACAAAGATAAGAAAGAATCACTAAAAGATAGGATAATAAAGGGAGGGCAAATCAGCGAATACTGAATGCTGAATTCACCCAAGTTTATTTTCCATACAGTTTTATAACCCAATACAAAAAAGGGAAGAAGACAAAAGACTGCTTTAACATGACACAAAGGTCAATTAGAACAATTACTTGCTTCAATACTTTGAGTCATTAAGCCATCAATCCATGAGAAAAGCATTCTGTTGTTTAGGCAGTGAACCCACCCTACGCCAAGAATCCAGAAGGCAGCCACACCCAGGGTCAAACTCCCCCTCCCCCCAAAAAAGAAGCAGAAGTATGCTTGAATTTCCTGACCATTGGTCAGGGTGAAGAGGATACACCTGAATGGGCCATCTGAATGTGAAAAGAATCAAGTAGCCACACCATAGGTCAGGATGTGTAGCC
>JAQHUG010000131.1:2715661-2736546 GCA_028555095.1 Dicrostonyx torquatus
TCAGAAGTCCTAGCAGGTTTCACAGTCCCAACACTGGTTAAAAGTCTATTCTCGTCTGGGATGCAAGACAATCTCTTAATTCTGATCCCTTTAAAAAAATTTACACATTTTCAACACACAATGGAACAGAACATACCTTATTGTTCCTAGAGGGACGAATGGGTACAATAATGAACCTGGATCATAACAAGAATAAAATCTAGTAGTGGGAACAGCAAGTCCTGCACGTTCTTGTCTGGCATCAGGTGCTCATAGACAGTCATTTCAGTTCCAAAGGCTTGGGTGGCCTGGCCTTTCCAGCCCTGCTTCTGCTGGACACAAAGCTCCTCGTCTTGGGTTGCTTCCACTGCATGTTTAGAGCTTTCTTTAGCAGCTAGACCATGATTCTGGTATCTCAAAGATCTGTAGTCTCCACTGACGTTTACGAGTCCACTCCCAGTGTCACACTGTGGCCTCTCATGGCCTCAACCCCTTCAATATTGTCCCCTTGGGCCACAATTTCATCAACTTCTGTATGCTGATCCTGGGGAAACAATTTTCTAGGCAATTGCTTTCCAGAATTGGGAAATCTCAGCTGCATTCTGAGTTTAGGGTCCTTTCCTTTCAAATAAATCTGCATTTAAAATATCTTTTTGTTGCCTCATTCCTGGATCTGTAGCGGTGAGCAGTAACATTGCCCTGTGTGAAAGACGTCCTGCCATGTGAATCAGTCACTTCCTCCTCAACATCAGCCTTACTTTTGCTCTCATGACACTGCAGAGGAATGGTCTATGTCACTTCCTGATTGAGTCTTTGTTCCTGCTGGAAGCCTCATATACCAGCCTTGCACGCTCTACATACATCCTTTGCAGCCTTCAGGTATAAACAGAGGTGGTACTTTCTCTTCCCAGCCACCCAGTCCCAAAATAATCACACAGAAGGTTAATATGAATTATAAACTATTTGACTTGTTAGCTCAAGCCTATTACTAACTAGCTCTTACAACTTAACCCATTTTTCTATCTATACTTTGTGACCGGGCTCATGGCTTGTTACCTTACTTTTTACACGTCTTGCATGCTCGGCAGCTGGCTTGTGTCTCCTCAGACTCCATCCTTCTCCCTACCATCATCCTTAGTCTGGCTGCCCCACCTATACTTCCTGCCTGGCTACTGACCAATCAGTGTTTTATTAAACCAATTCGAGTGACAAATCTTTACAGGCTACAAGAGGATTATTCCACAGCATCCAGGACTTTCAATTTCCAATGATGAGATCCCATTAAACTTGGCTGACAGCATTTTTCTTTTTAGCAATAAGTTCAAAACTCTTCTACGTTTCTCTCTAAAACTGGTTCCAAAATCTGAAGACCACATATTTAGGTCTATCACAACAATGACCCCACTCTTAGTAACACTTTCTGTACTCAGCTACTTTTCTCATTAGCCTGAAAAAAATGTCTGACAAGAAGCAGCTTAAGAGAGGGAGGGGTTACTTAGACTGACAGTCTATCCGGACAGTGAGAACCTGTCAGAAGGGGCAGGACTTCTAGTCATAAGGCATGGAATTCAAAGGGTGTGAACTTTGGGAGTCTGATGTCAGGCAGTTTATTGGCAGCATATTTAAACACAGTAAAATTTGGAGAAAAAAATTCCTTATGTACTAGAATCCCCGGTGCTCAAGAACACATAATTACATTGAATCTCCACTCAGGGTATATTTTATGTCTTCCAAGGAGATGGGTTCTAAAGATAGACCGCCTGTATTTGGTTAAGGTTCTAGGGAAGGATCTGGTGTGGTCTCAGTGATACGGTAGCACAGAGGACACTTGGGCTATTAGTCCTGGTTGTGGGAGCTTGAGGGTGTCACTGGCTATTCAGATAATGTACGGGTCATTTAGACTACTAGCCACCTCTCGTTCTGGTTGTGGGAACTTGGTATGGCCTGGCCCTACAGATAAAGTAGATTACCAGGTTCTTAATCACCCCCATTTCCCAGCCTTCTGGACGGAAAAACCAGTTATACATCTTTTTCTTTGAAAGGACAATCCTGCATACCTAACATTCCTGGTTTCCTTGGTGATCTGTGGGCTCAAGGACTATCATGTACCCAACAGGAGGATGAACAGGAAGTAGGATAAGTTTATAAAACATCAAGTTCTACCCACAGTGACCCACTTCCTCCAACACAGCATCACCCTGTAAATGTTCAACAGCATTCTCAGAAAGCACCACCAGCTGGGGACCGTGTTCAAACACATGAGCTTATAGAGGGTATATCACATTCAACAGGGAATTGTATAAATATTAATTTAAAGAGACAGTATCAAATAAAAACAGTCCACAGGGCATATTTTAAAGAAAAGTATGGATTCAGTGGGAGGCTAAGAGAGATGGTGAGCAGAGACAGAAAATGGAACAGCAGAGGAAGCAGAATTGTGTGCTAATGATCTGCACAAGTGACCAGTACACGCTCCCCAGTACATTTCAGAATTCTGCTCTACCCGTTCTTTCTAAATACTATTACACCCACGTATGAATGGAGTTCTCACTCCTCATCAATGAAACTTCCCTTGCAGCCTACAGAGACGGACCACCACAGCAAACCATGAACGGTCAAAATACAGTGAACTGATGGTGGGTTCCCAGTCCTGAGGGACACAACTACAACACAACTCCTGTACCCTGGGCTCAGGGAACATCTCAGAAGAGGAGGTAGGGAGAGTGCAAGACCCAGAGGACCAGTGAGATTATATCTCTTAGAAATGACAGAGAACCTACACTCATGATACCTCAGCAATATGTCTTTCTAAACAAGATCCAATCAATGACACTAATAGATATATTAACATGGAAGGGCAAACCCCAGGGGGCCCTATTCCTAGACAAAGAACCACAGTCAATGCTGAGAGGGAGAATTAGTCTTCCCCAGCAATAGCCTCTGACTATATAATACCAATTGGTTGGCCCCAAAATCATGTACAATAAACAGAATCAGCTAGTTGTATTTATAAGTTATGCATATATGCAGTAATTATAATAAAAGAAAAAGGGGCCATGGATTTGAGATGAAGAGAGGGAGGGTTTGGGAGGGACTTGAAGAAAGAAAGGAAAGAGGAAATAATGTCATTAACATTTTAAAAAGGACCCTCCCCAAAAAGATATATGTCTTCTGACTGCATTCGTCAGCTGGGGATAGAGTAGGAGGATAATACAAATGCGAATATACTATTAAAATGGAGTTTGAGGTGGGTGGTGGTGACGCACGCCTTTATTCCCAGCACTCAGGAGGCAGAGGCAGGGGGATCTCTGTGAGTTTGAGGCCAGTCTGGTCTACAGAGTGAGTTCCAGGACAGCCAGAGCTGTTACACAGAGAAACCCTGTTTCAAAAATCAAGACAAAATAAAAAATGGTGTTTGAGGAATGACATGACAGAACATGAGACTTTTTGGTCATCTTTGCTTCACTGCAACCAAATATGTGTGACAATTAACTTACAAAATACACTTAAGTGTATTTTGCTTATTCTGGAAATTCAAATACAAGGCATTAGTTGTCCTCTGATGAAGGCTGTGGACAGCAATAGAAAAACCCACTTTGGGAGTAATTGTCTATCATCACACAGGAAGCAGAGTGTGGAGACCAATAATTTATAACACAGCAAGGCAATTTCTTTCAAAGGTACACGCAAAGATTCCACCTCCCAATACTGCTACTGTGGGGAACCCATCATTTACATATGAGCCTTAGTAGGACAATCCAAACTAGGGTAAAGGTATGGTCCTGTGGATTCGTTTTGTAATTTTCTTCAACTCAGTAGTCTTCACACTCCAGCTGTGAAGTACTGCCACTCATTTTGTGTGGATAAACTTTTTTTGTTCAGAGAGTGCTACATCTTGAGAGTTCACATCCTAGGCTCCTAGCGACCCATCTATGCCCATAGGAATCTTACCGTATGGGGATCCTTATATTGCATTGCATCTTCTTGTTATTGGCCATCCAAAGATGGTCGTGAAGAAAAGATCATTTTTTATCTTCCCTTAGGGTTTCCAGCAAGTACTCAATAGACTAAGGTAGAAAGAGTACATCTTCAGAGAGCAATTTGAGGATTGTAAGTATGATTTGATATCTGCTGCTTATACCCATGCAGCTACCAGCCCCCTGCATAGCTATTTGACTGAGGAGCCTTTTGCCACCGTGAAAACAGAGACCACTGAGAAAGTGGCTCTTCCCCAGTGACTCAGAACCATAGCAGGAAAGCTCTTATCCCAGGGCACAATTTTTATTCCTCTTCAACTTTTATTTGGATGTGTTCTAAATTTTGATTTGCTTTTTTGTGATCTAAATTTTGATGATTTTTTTTTGTAAAAGTAAACCACACTGGAAACATATGGCAAACCATCAAAAGACGAAAAGATGGTAACAAAAATGCAAACAGAAAATAGGACAATAAGTCCACTGAGTACTTTTAAAAATTTTGATTCAGGTAGGTAGTGGTGGCAAATGCCTTTAGTCCCAGCACTTGGGAGGCAGAGGCAGGTGGATCTCTGGGAGTTTGAAGTCAGCCGGGTCTATCTACAAAGTGAGTTTTAGGACAGCCAGAGCTATTACACTGGGAAACCGTGTCTCGACACCCCTTCCCTCTGCGCCCAATTATTTGTGTATGTGTGTGTGTTAGTGTGTGTGTGTGCAGGTCATTGGATTCCGTGTGCTGGACTTACAGGTGTTTTAGAGCCACCTAATGTGGGTGCTGAGAACTGGACTTGTGTCCTAAGCAAGACTAGTGGGCGCCTTAACCATCAGCCATGTCTTCGGCCCAATGGCTTTAAAAAAAATTATTTTAGTGAGAAAAAGTTTGAACTGTCTTACATTATACATAAGCCTCATTATTGTAAAAACTAAAATCACAGTCTATTTTGTAAAACGAAGGTTGTGAAAGTCAACAACTATGCTTAAAGTGCCAAAATCAAATGCCAGCACTCATACTGCTAAAAACTCAGCAAGGAAAAGAGGAAATCCCAACGCGTGCGCACAAATCGTCCTTAGTCAACTGGAACGTGATTCATAACAAAGAAGAAATGTCCAAGGAAAAATTGGTACCCAAGAAATAAACTTTCTTTACCCAACTACAAAGTTTATCAGCAAAGTTAGGCCCTCCTCCTTCCTGGAAGAGCAGAACTTGATGGCTCTAATTTTCTGTAATCAAGTACAGGCCTTTTCTTTTGGTGTCTTTCAAAGCTGCTCTTTATCCTCTTTCTCTTAGTTTAAAAGATTCCTCACCCTCTCTTGCCATTGGCCCCTCCTCGTGCTTACTTGACCTCTTCCCCTCCCCCATTTCCTAAACAGTCCTAATCTGTTCCCCCTTTTCTCAGACTGGCTGGGTGCCCCTCCACCCCTTCTTCCCTTCCTCCTCCTCCTCTCGGGCTCTTTCTCTCCTCTCCCCTCCCCTCCCCCAGCATGCTTCCCGGCGTGCTGCCCTTCCCCCGCAACCCTGCCTCTCGGTCCCGCACCCTCCCCTCCCCCGCCTCCTGCCTTGTGACACATCCTGGGCCCTCCCGGAGGCCGTAGCCGCGGCTCGGCGGCGGCAGCGCCGGCCACCACCTCCTTCTGAGCCGCAGCCCAGCTCAACCTGCGGCGGCCCTGCGCTTGCTGCTGCTGCTGCAGTCATGGCTGCTGACGGGGTGGACGAGCGTTCGCCTCTGCTGTCAGCATCCCACTCGGGAAATGTCACTCCCACAGCCCCGCCGTACTTGCAAGAAAGCAGCCCAAGAGGTAAGGCCCGCATAGAGCTTTCTGCTACTCACGGAAATGTCTGGAAGGAGGAATGCCGGGGAGCTCTAGCGCCGAGGCAGAGGAGAGCCTCTCACTTGGGCCGGGGGAGAAGGATGCTGCCTGCTGCCTTCCCAGGCTGTGCCTGCCCGAGAGTCCCGCTGCAGGGCTTCGCTGCTGCTGCTGTGGAGAGTGTGTGCTTGATCACTTTACCCGGGTTTAGGATCAGACGTGAATTTCCCAAGCTCTGTGCTTCTCTTTCCAAAGCAGCCCCTAAGTGTAGGTGGGCCGTGGTGCAGATCTTTAGGCTTTGGGTGGCTGAAAAACCCGGGGTACTGCTCACCTTGGCATCTGTCCTTGAGAGGACTAGAGCACCAAACATCTTTGTCTCCTACACTCACCCCAGGGCCCAGTGCTAGCAGGGGAGTGCCTAACCAGGAGGGACAGAGTTAATCAATGTTCCTAATATGTCTGAAATCCCTCAGCTTTGGGTAATAGCCCTGCCTCTCTTAGGAGTGTGTCACAGCTTCAGTGCTGAATCAAGAACTTGCAGATAGAAGGGAAGGTGGCATATTTTTTATGCATATCTGGCTGAGGTTGAAATTAACTTCTAAAAAGTTACCCAAGTTTTTATTGTCTATATTTTTATTTTTGTTCTCAGTGTAGAACAAAAAAGAATTTGGGTAAATGGTATGGTGAAGAAATTAAGTCTATTTACCAAAGGATTCAATGTTTTTTTCAAAGATCTGCCTTTGTTGAAAGCCTTTTGGGTGATTGCTCCAGCAATCTGGAAGGCAAAGCTTGCAGAGGTCATCAAATGTGGCACGTGCAGGCGCAGCCTACTTCCTCTTTCTCTTCTGGCTGAATGTGAATGAAGCCTAAGAACCCAAGGAGGCAGAAGTTAACACTTTTGAAAGCATCAGCAGGTCATAGGTCTTGCCACACAACTTTCCCTAAGTTCACGTCTGAAATTGGAGACACTGAGCAGGACGGAGTTGTCTGGCGTCTCTATTTAACACTTTATAACGAGAGTATCAGCTGTGTGGATCTCAGTCCTCTGATAAGCAGAAGCAGGACAAAGGAAAACTATGGCTGGCTGATGTAATTCACTGTGATTGCCAGCTTGAGAGGAAGCTGGCGAAGTCCATCAGAACTTGTAATGATCTGTCCTGTGTTTGCGGTGTGGAAATGTCTGTTTTACCATTACAGAACTCATCCACAGGAAACCTACGTGGTATACTTGTTGGTCAGAACTCACCAGACACCAAGTTGGGGGATTCCCTTAGTGGGCCAGTTCAGTATTAATATTGTACTATCTAACGTGCAATCACTAGTTCCTTTATCAATGTTTCAATTTCATTAACTTAGTCATTTAAGACAAAATATTTGTTTGTTAGGGGGCTGAGTTTGGACTTAAATAACTAATGGAGAACATGTTTTCATGCTCTTTCATGGAGTCAACTTTTCCTACTTTTAGTCAGTTCGTGGTTACAACAAATACGTGATTGATACTCATACACAGACCTGCATAGACTGTCATTGATTTCTATAGATTTCCTTCATTGATCAGTTTTCTCACACTACAGAGGAAATGGCACTTACAAACCAAACACTGAAAAGAAGTAATTTCACTCTGGAGAACTTTTTAACAGCTACTCTTTAAAAAAAAAGAAAATTATTTATTTATTTCTTTTGGTTGTTTGAGACAGGGTTTCTCTGTAGCTTTGGAGCCTGTCCTGGAACTCTCTGTAGACCAGGCTGGCCTCGAACTCACAGAGTTCTACCTGCCTCTGCCTCCCGAGTGCTGGGATTAAAGGTGTGTGTACCACCAGCGCCTGGCCTTGACAAGCACTTTTAAGGGTGTGCTTAATTAAAAAACTCATTTGGCCTTATACTAGAATAATGTTTTTGGTGCTAATGAAGGAGACAGGTGGGATATTTAAAATGCTAATTTCATATGGGTAATACTTATGAAGCAAGAAACATAAGTGAGAAATAAAGTAATTTTGTTTGCACCTTTACTGTATTTTTTTGTTGATTAGTAACAAATAATTATTTTCACATGTTGTAAATCTTAAACACCATCAACATTCATTCATTCCCACAACTTTATGGGGTACGACAGTGCGCCCCATGCTATACGGCTCTGAGTAAGGCTGACCCAGAGTGTGCCTTCATGGAGCTCATGCAGTAGGAGAAACTTCTGGCCAAATCAGAGTTTGAAGACTTCTGTTATCAACAAATTCTGTTAAGAGTTGCAAACAGTAAAATTCTTAGTTGGAATCTGAAGACTAAAAATCGAATGCACGTTTTGATGATTCACCTTATGATAGCATTTATAGTTACTCAGACTTTGCATGTGTGCGGTGTGTGTTTGTGTATGTAAGTGCCGCATGGCCACATCATGTGGTTCTGACACTCGGCTTGTCAGTTTTGGAGACGGAGCTCTCACTGAGCCTGGAGCTCACTGATTAAGCAAGACTAGACAGCTAACAAAGGCTACAAGTCCTCTTGCCTCTGACTCCTCTTGACTGGAGTTACAGTGTGCACTCCTTCCCCCTGCTTTGTGTGTGGGTCCTAGGGATCTAGTTTCAGGGCCTCATGCTTTCACAGTCAACTCTTTACCAGATTTACTGTCTTCCCACCCTAATTACTCAGCTGTTTAGTAGGCTAAGCAGAAGAAAAAGAAGGAGGAGGAAGAAGAAGGAAAAGAAGAAAAATCCTTAAGAACAATATTTTCTAATCCCTTGCTTTTTGTCGCCTCCTTTTAAAGATTTATTTTTATTTTATGTGTACTTATGTGTGTGTGTGTGAGAGAGAGAGTGTGTATGTGCACCATATCTGTGCAAGTGGTTGACTGGACAGAGACTGCTCATTCATTTTCCAGCTGCCCAGACCCGAATAATAACATAGAAACTTTATTAATTAAAACACTGCTTGGCCAATGACTCAGGTGTATTTTTAGCTATCTCTTACATCTTAAATTAACCTGTTTCTATTAGTCTGTGTATTGACACGAGGCTTGTGGCCTACCGGTAAGGGTCCAGCATGTCCTTCTCCTTCAGCAGCTACGAGGCATCTCCTTGACTCCACCCATTCTCTCTATCTCTTCCAGCCTGGCTATATTCTGCCCTGCCATACGCCAAAGCAGCTTTATTCATTAACTAATGAGAACAACACATATACAGAAGGATTTCCCACATCAGATGACGATGCCAGAATAGAGTACTGTATGCCCTGGAACTGGAATTCCAGTTGATTGTGGATAGCCCTCTGCAAGAACAGGGTGTGCTCTTGGCTACTGGGCCATTTCTTCAGCTCTTCCTTTCATCACCTCTTCTTCTTCTTCTTCTTCTTCTTTTTCTTCTTCTTCTTCTTCTTCTTCTTCTTCTTCTTCTTCTTCTTCTTCTTCTTCTTCTCCTTTTCCTCCTCCTCCTCCTCCTCCTTCTTTTTAAAGATTTATTTATTATGTACACAATGTTCTATCTCCATGTCTGCCTGCATGACAGAAGAGAACATCAGATCTCATTACAGATGGTTGTGAGCCACTATGTGGTTGCTGGGAATTGTGCTCGGGACTTCTGGAAGAGCAGCCAGTGCTCTTGACCTCTGAACCATCTCTCCATCCTTTTCTTCATTTTCTAAGGAACATATATTTTAGTTCTTATCTCCTAAGAAGAAATAGTGCGTTTGAGGTTGAAAGTTGTGGTGTGTTTGTTTCTAGGTAGACTATTAATAATGCAGTGGAAGACATTTAATGTTGCCCAAGGGAAAAAAAAATCACATGTAGCTCTTAAAACTGTGCACCTGAGTTTCTGAGCAGAAAGCTGGTAGCCTCCATGGTTAGTACTGGATAGTCACAGAGTGCGATTCCTCTCCTGACCACAGCATTCCTTGTGTATCGGCCAGCTTTTGTTCATGCATAGAAACTAAAGTCAAAGGCAACTTTAGTCTCATTTGAAAGGACAGTAGGAAAAAATACCAGCAACTTGAATAGTTTGGACAGATTAATTGATTCTCCTACAGACCTACTAATGGTTCAGATGGCAGAATGGCATAACTTTTGCATCCTAGTTTGCTTCTCTGCTGTAATAAACACCACAACTGAAAGGAATTTGGGGGGAAAGGGTTATTCCTAGTTTACAAGGTACAGCTTGAGGTAGGGATCTGGAGGCAGAGTCTGAAGCAGAGGCCATGGAGGAATGTTGCTCTTTGACTTGTCTTTCATGGCTTGCTCAGCTTGCTTCCTTTTCCAACCCAGAACCACCTGCCCAAAGGTGGCATTGCCTGCAGTGGGCTGGAGGCGGAGGCCGCTCGTTTGTTTCCCGGCTGCCCAGACCCAAAATAATTACACAGATATTATATTAATTACAACACTGTTTAGCCAATAGCTTAGGCGTCTTATGAACTAACCCTTACATCTTAAGTTAACCCATTTCTATTATTCTATGTATTGCCATGAGGCTCAGATCTGTCTCCTTCAGCTGCTACATGGCCTCTCTCTGACTCCGCCTTCTTTTCTTCTCTATCTCTAGGTCTGCTTCTTTCCTTTGTTCCTGAATGAATCCTGCCATGTGTAGCCAAGCTGTGGTAGGAAAGGGAAAACGGTCTATCCTTTTCTCTTATGATGTGACAGAGGATAATTTGCACAATCATTCACAAAGACACAAAATGCAATGGGGACATAGACCGTGTTAGAAGCATGTCTGGGTCCTTGGCCATATATGTTGTGCTTTAGCCCGGTTAAGGGAGACTGGGAAAGGCTTTTCTGAACCTTGCTTGGGATCTAAAGGTGGAACAATGGTAATCTAGATGAAAAGCAGAACTGGGAAGGGCAAGTCCAAGTGGGGAAGGAAGTTCAGTGTTGGAAGTGGAGATAGATGTAGGGAACAAGCTGTAAAATGAGATTAGAAAGGTAGGTGTGCCTGACATTTCCATAGGCTCTCTCTCCTCCCTTTGATATTTGTTTTCAAATATCCAAGCCCCGTAGAGTCTCTCTGCTTCAATGTGGGCTAACCCTCTGACTTGATTTTGACCTCCAGAATAAGGTGGAAGATTTGCTGAATGAGTTTAGATGTTAAATGAGATTATACAGTTCTTGCTTTGGATATTGCAGAAATATATCATGGAAAAAGGTAACTTGCCATGTATGAAAGGCGATGTCTGGAGGCAGTCATGACTAGAGACAGCCAAACCAACCATGCAGGAAGGCTATATAGAAGAAATATGTCTGACTCCTTAGACATGTAAGCGAGTATGTTGGATACACCGAAGAGATGGGTCTTCAAATGCCACCAACCCAAGCCAAACTATTGCTATATCTACCTAAGAGACTGTAAAAAAAGAGCAACCCAGCTGATGCTGAACAAGTCACAGAATTGTTGGCACCAATCTTAAACTTTTGTTTAAGATACTATAATTTTGAGTGATCTGTTTTTCTGCATCAAGGGACCCTACAATGGATATGAGTTCATTCCAGGGTGCTATAGGCCATGTGAAAGAAATTTTGTTTAAACAGAAAGCTACTGTGTCCGTTATTCTTTTAGATCATTCTATAGAAGAAATGAATTAAATGATCAACCAGAGCACATAAGGATACCTGTCTTACTGAGCTGCAGCAGTAATTCAGGCAAATTTGACTTAGGTTATCTTAGAGATAGAAAGCCTGGGGATGAGGTTTAGGAGGGAAGCTAAAGCCAAGCATTGTGGCACAGACCTGTTATCCCAGCCACTCAGGAGAATTGCAACATTGGGACTATCCAAATCAGACTAACCAGATTCTGTCTCCAAATAATTAAAAAAAAATTAGCAACAATGAAAAAGGAGATGGAAATAAAACCCAGCGGCACAGCATTTGAGCAGCAGACAAAAGTCCATGGGCTTAATTCCCAGCCCTGTCAAAGGCCAAAGCAAATCAAAGGCCATATTGAATTGAACTTGTTGATGGATGGCTCTTGGGGGTAATGGCAAAGATCTCCAAGAATTCTGTGTCTACGACTCTGTGCTTTATTGCCTGCACTAAAACAGAACACCAGAGGACCACGTTTTGGAGAAGACAGATCCCAAACTTGGCTTTAGATGTGAGGTATTTTGGATACTTCCAATTGTCTAAAAAGAGATGAGATGACTTGATCTACAGGACCTATGAACCTGGAACTAAGGGGCCTGATCTGCAAACCAAAGTGTGCTATTTGTGTATTGGTCAGGGCTAAATGGTTGAACCTCGATTCAGAGCTCTGCAGGGCCCTACAAGTGTGCCAGGGCCCATGTGTGTATCTGTAAAGAAGTACCATGTGAAAAATATTTCAATTGCTTGAGTGTTTACAGCTCTAGTTGGTGGTGTGTGGGGGCCTAAAAACAGATGTACTGATGTCTCCAGCAATAGTTAACTTTATCCAGAGTGGCCAGCAGTTTGTACTCTGGGGATGAAGGGCATTGGTAGGAGGATTTCGGAGCCTGAGTCTAGCACAGTCTACATACATATTGAGTCCAGGACAGCCAGGCCTCTTACACAGAGAAACCCTGAATCAAAGAACAAACAAACAGAAAACAACAAAACCAAAAATCACGCGAATAAAAGTGTTCAATGGCAAGGATGGCTCACACATGGTAAAAATATGTTTTTCTATAGAGGGACGTGAATAACAACAGCTGCAGTCAGCTCACTCCTATCTGATACCCTGGGAGGGGCACAAAAGCACATTCCAAGAACAATTCCCTGTTTTTGCAGAAACTGAGATCACAAGACTCCTTTTATCTTGGAGTTTGCTCACAAGCACTCAGAATTTCCCTCACAGGACTCCATTCCCAAACTGAGGTCTGACAGTTGAGGCCATGGTTTCAGTGATACAATGGAGAGTTTATTAATCTCTCTAGTGAGAGTAAGACCACAACCACCATCTTGAGCCAAGTTTGAAGCGAATTTTCACTAAATACTGACTAGAATGGCTGTATCCATTCCAGGGTTCCCAGAAAATGGCGAAGAGTCACATTTCAGAGGCTCAGAAAGACAAACAGGTAAGGCTTATATTTCCCACCAGATCCAATCGGGGCAAGCATATGCCTGTCATACTTCCTGCTGGTATACCTCCTGTCTACATGCGATCAAGCACATCTGCTATGGTTGGGTCAAACAAACTTGTTTAGGGATTGAAAACATGTGATTTGTTATCTTATTTAAAACAGCTCCCGTCATCTCAGGAAGTGCCATCCTTGGGCAAGCTTACTGGTTAGAGACATTTTTGGTTTATGAGTCTTTAGCTCTCACAAGTTGTCATTTATTATTCACTACTGTGATCTTTTGGAAATACCGCTTGGTTCAGAACTAGGTCTTTAGTAACCCTCTTATGGCTTGTCCTTGGAAACATCCGAATTTAGAGATTGTGCCTTAGTTAAAACTGAATGTGTAATCTTGGTTCTTTCTGCACTGCATTTTTCTGTATTTCAGTAGACTAAGTGTCTTTAGATGTTTTTTGTCAGTCATAGATTTCTGAATCTCCTTGCATTCAAGAGGAGCCGAGTCTGGTAAGAAGAAATGATTTCGACACAAGGATCTTTACTGCACACAGCCCCTGGTGAAGTTTATTTAAATGTTCATGTTATTTGCCGAAGAGTCTGAGACCCACCGGAAGTCACATTATCGTGATGAGCAGGAAGTGTGACGTGTACTGTAGAGAAGGGCCAGGATGCTTCTTCAGTGTTCTGGCAGGACACATGCCTTCTGTGATGCTGAACAGATAGGGTCTGGATGATCACGAAAGCTTGATTTTCGTGTTAATATGATCGACTTACTCCATTTAAGGAATGTCCTCCATATTGTCCCTTAAGTCATACTTTGCTTCACTAAGGTCAAATCTTCTTTAAGGATGAAGTGTCTCTGCTTCTGGCACTCCAATGGAATGCCAAGCCCATTTCTTGTCAGAATCCTTTCCCCTTGTTCTGTAAGCACTGGCCTTCAAGGTTCTTTTATTCTGGTTTTTTATAATTCTCGCATTTCACTCAGGTTCTTTCCAGCATCTTTAAAATGTTAAATCGTGGCCCCCTCCTGCTCCTGTCCATTCTGCCATCCTTTCAAATATTTAAGTGCCTATTTTGCTATTCATATGCCGAAGAACTTCCATTCACTTGAGCTATGCACTGCAAGCCCTGTAATTTCAGAATAATAAGGAAGGAACAAAGACGGAAAGTGTTTCAGATGGGCGATCAGGAAAGACATTTCAGAGTCCTGAAAAATGAGTCAGAATCAGCCCTTGAAATTTTAGGGTAGAGAAGAGTTTTCTATCCAGTGGGACAGCAAATGTAATGGCTGCAGTTTTACAGAGCTGGGGATCCTATAGGTTAGATCATGGAGATTGGGGAAGAACACTAGAAGAGATTATAGCTATAGGCTGAGAAAGACCAGGAGGTAGGAGACTGCATGGGTTACCGACCAGAGAAGAATTACACAATGAAGCTAATGAGAGTAAAGGAGAGACCTAAAACTTTCACTTTTTAAGACTGTCCTGGTTTGCATATGAAAAATGAATACTTAGAGAAGATGAGAAGAAACTAATAAGATATGATCAGTTGTGGAGTGATGTTCTGAACTGTGGTGGACATGAGGAAAATTGAAAATACTGAGATGAAGTTGAATTCACTATCCATCATTCACTTATGTTTCGTTGGAGACAGGGTCTCACTAGATAGTGCAGTCTATCTTGGAGCTCAAGCTTTTCCTGCCTCAGCCTCCACCCCTATCTCAGGAGCTGTGGGGCACCCGGCGCTGGCACTTGGTGATGGTGCCGGCGGATGGAGAGCGCTGCTGCGAAAGAGAGCTAGCACAGCAGAAGGTTGTAACTGTCTTCCAGGGTAGTCATTCCTGGGGGACGATCAGGGAACTTCTCCAAATGAAAACTGTGATCCTACTCGGGGCAGGGGGTTCAGGCAATTCTCCAGAAGACTTGGGCTCAGCTCTTTTGCATTATATTTTCATAATCACTGAGAGGTGATAATCACTGAGAGGTGGGAGTAATATCATTGTCATAGTTCCTAAAAAGAATAAATAGGTGTTGCTAATATTTTGGGTTTTGTTTGTTTTTGACAAAGCTTCTGTTCTTACCTGGATGGAAGAGGGCGTTCTAATGGATTTCTGTTGCTTTTATGTTTCTAGATGTTTTTCTTTGAGCCCATTGTTGTTGTAAAATAACCCCTTATTCTTTTTCTTCCCATGAGAGTAAAAGTAAGCTATGTGCAAAGTCTTGCTCTTTTCCTTGACTTCCGGTGAGACTTCAGCACCATGGAACTCCATCTCTTCACAGCCTCGAGTCACCCTTACTGCTGCTGGGTACTGCCTGGTTCTTCTCCGAGCAGAAGCACAGTGACTTTCAAGTGTTAGGGCCCAAGCTCTTTTTTTTTTTTTTTGTAAGGAATTGGAAGCATCTGGAATATACCTACAAAGAGTATTTCTTATCCAAAATTTTTGGGATGGGAAGTGAAATTACCTGGTGCAAGTGAAAACGGAACACACAACGGAACTTAAGTGTTTATTAGAGGAGACACGTGCATGCTGGCCTAAGGAAGGTGGTGTGGAGAAAGAGCTTGGAGATGGCGCATCCAGTTTTCTAAGGCTGCCTATCACATGCGCACGGGGTTGACAAGGCTACGTCATATACAGATGTCGAGCTCACTTGCATGAGCACAAGGGCTTACGTAGCTGCGTCATATGTAGGTGATGCAACAATGCCCCACATAGGTTATGTGGTCCTGGAAGCCGGAAGTGCCCGCCATGGCTGTGTGGCTGGAACCATAACAGGAAGTGTTTCGAGTAATCAATTAATTAGTTAATTAGAACATTTGCATAGGCTTGAACACCTAATCTGAAAAGCTCTGACTGCCATGCTAGTGTTCAAAAAGTTTTGGATTTCAAAACATTTTGGAGGTTTGTCTTTTTTTTTTTTTTTTTGGTTAAAGATGCTCAAATTGTATATGCCTTAAAATGTGTGCTCAACCTGCATTACCTTTCTTACCTCACACCTTTACTCTGAATGTCCCACTTTTGCTTAAATTCTAAGTGCTATAGTAGCAATTGGAAAGATAACATGTGAATCGTTTAGAACTATTACATATTTATTTTCAGATTAGAAGTCTGGATAGCATGGATATGTCATTTTTTGTAGAACATGTATGCATGTACTATGTGACTGGTTAGAGAGCGTTTATTCTTATGATTTCAACAGAGGGAGAAGTTGAGGATGGCATAAAGCAAAATAATAACCTTGTGGTTTCAAAAATTAAGAAAAACATTAAGATTCATCATCAGAAGAGAAGTAGCAAGTAGAAATGAGTAATGCAGATTGGAAGGTTCACTGAGCTGTGTGAATTCTAGGTAAAATGTGATAGTTTCCAAGCTTATAGAACTTTCTTAGTTATCTGTATAGACATCTGTAATGATGTCTGGTGCCCTCTTCTGGCCTGCAGGCATACACACAGACAGAATATTGTATACATAATAAATAAATAAATATTAAAAAAAAAAAACTAAGCCTGCAGCTGCCCAGCCGAGTTCTTCTGTTTTGTGAACACATGTCTAGGGGATACCTGTCCCCTCAGTAGTGTGTGTCCAGTTTGTATCCTAATACTTGTGTGTGTGATCCTACAGAGACAAGGCAGGCCATGGATTCCTGTGTCTGTCATCTCCTGCATGTGACCCACATCTTCTGCATCTAGACACTCAGCCACCAGTCTCCATCCCTAACGCGTATCGTCGTGTGAATAAATGGTTGCTAGACTGAGGAGTTGTGTTGACACGGAGTTCTCTTGGGAAGTGAAGGAGCTGCAGGGAGCTAGAGGAATATGAGAGCAGAAGGCAGTGTGATCCAGTGGGACCTGTGGTCACACTGGTTACTTGCCCAGAAATGTCCACAGTGCAGAGGAAGGCACTCCAAGGCTGTCACTGCTCCCGTCAGTAGTGAAGAACTGATGCTTCAATTGCTTCATTTCTTTGGTAATTTTTATGTTTGGAAATGAAATTTAGTTAATCCATTAGCTAATCATGAGATTTTTTCACTAATATGCTTTGGCAGTTACCATATGCCTAAACAATAAATATTGATCCTAAGGGTCTTATCAGCTCTCATGTGTTCATCTGATTTTTCTAAAATGCAGAGTGAATGTTTCAAATTCTAAAGTTATCTAATTATTGATGTTTTTAAAATCTAAAACTGGTTAACCATTGATTCTTTTAAAATTCATGAAAGGTAATAGTTCATAATTAGAAAAATGCAGAGTATAATATATTATATATTCATACTTTCGAATACCATGAGGTCCTAATAGAATGCTATCTTTGCCAGTTTGGCTGTTTCATTTTCATATATACTTACTTTATATCTCCCCCTTCCCATATCTTCTCTTGATCTAACATGTCTGTAAACAGACTTGGGATAAATAGACTTTGTTAGTAGTGACTCATGAACGCTTGTGGTTAGTTAATATATATACCTGGTGTCGTAGGGTTTCTGCTGCTGTGAAGAGACACTAGTACCATGTTAACTCTTAAAAAGGAAAGCATTTCATTGTGATGTCTTACAGTTCAGAGGCTTAGTCCATTATCATCATGGCAGGACACAATAGCATGCAGGCAGACATGGTGCTGTAGAAGGAGCCAAGAGTTCTACATCTTGATCTGCAGGCAACAGGAAGTGGTCTGTTCACACTGGGTGCCGCTTGAGCCAAGGAGACCTCAAAGCCACCCCCAGAGTGACACATTCCTTACTCCCTTTGGGACCCATTCTCTTTAGAACCACCTCAGCCAGTTATATACAAAGGGCTGTCACACTTTCGCTTGGAAAAATGCAGTTTGTGATCTTCAGTGAATGCGGTCGGTGAGAAGAACAGCAGCAGGAAAGCCCTTCCTTGATTAGGCTGTAAGAGAGATTTCTCTTCTTTTTTTGGTCACAGAAGCAATTATTTGTTCCATACTACAAAGGAACACCTTTGGGTTTTTTTGAGACCTGTATTCTGAAAGCAATATTATAAATGTCAAACCGAGAACAGAGCCATGCAAATAATCAGTGTGATTTTGCATAAATCAATGCCAGAAAATTTTGTATCTGGAAATAGCAGCAAATGAAATCTTTGAAAAGCAAGATAAAAATACCCCATAAGCTATCGTGCCCCGGAAGCAGTAGCAATGCCACAGGTGAAAGGCATTATTCAGGTCAGGCCATGCTGGCCTTACAAGGAAAGGAGAGATCAGAGTAGAAGCCGCTGTCCTCTAGGACTTGGTCATTAAGTGTTTCTTGCCAGGATCTCCAGTTATGTGGCCGTTCTCTGACATAGTCTGTATATAGGTCTGAGACCCTGTGCAAGACAGATGATAACAGTTGATAGAGAAATTTCATATTTATTCTTGACTGATAGAAATACCTGACGTTGGTGCCTCGTGGTCTACCCTGGCATCGTGTGAGCACCTGTACGGAGGACTCAGCACTGGGATGTGAACTGATGTTGGTCTCAAGCTGATATTACAGTCGCACATAAGGTGTGGCTGTTTTTCTATGGATGTTGATTGGTGGAAGACATTGATTGTGAAATTATATGGAAGTGTTACAGCACTTAAAGAAATAAGTTTTCAGCCAGGCGGTGGTGGCGCATGCCTTTAATCCCAGCACTCAGGAGGCAGAGGCAGGCGGATCTTTGTGAGTTCGAGACCAGCCTGGTCTACAAGAGCTAGTCCAGCGCAGGCTCCAAAGCTACAGAGAAACCCTGTCTCAAAAAACCAATATATACATACATACATACACACACACACACACACACACACACACACACACACACATATATATGTACATACATCATACAAAGTAATGGCTGTCATTGTGGCATTGTTATACATATATATTCATTATGCTTTGCTCTTGTTTGTTCTCTGGATGCCTTCAACCAGCCTTCTCTCTCCGAGTGCTCTAATGCCACATACGTTCTGTTAGCTTCTCCACTTAGACCTCTTCTGCCTCTTTCATAGCCCTCTTTCTGCTCCAGCTCGTGTGTGTGTGTGTGTGTGTGTGTGTGTGTGTGTGTGTAGATATACATGCAGAGATACACATATATTTAAAAAGCTAGATTCTGTAACTGAGAGAACATGACATTTGTCTTTCTGAATCTTCTTTATTTCACTCAACATAATGATCTCTAATACAACCCGTATTCTGAAAATGCCATGATTGATTTTGTTTTGCACATGTGCATTTTCATTATCCATTCCTTTGTTCAAGGACATCTAGACTGATTCTGTATCATGTCTGGGATACTCTGAACAATATAGCTGCACTTGGATATCCAAGTGCCTTTATGGTAAGCTGACTTAGGGCTGTTCAGGCACATACCCAGGGCTGAAGAGCTGGGTCATGCAGCCATTTTAGTTTCAGTTTTTAAGAACCATACTGATTTCCACAGTGACTGCACCAGTTAGTGATAGCTCCAGCAGCAGTAAGCGAGGATTCTCCTTCTCCAGACCCTCACCAGCCTTGCTGTCATTTGCTTGCTTGCTTTCTCTTTCTTTCTTTCTTTCTTTCTTTCTTTCTTTCTTTCTTTCTTTCTTTCTTTCTTTCTTTCTTTCATTCATTCTTTTTCCTTCCTTTCTTTTTCCTTCCTCCCTCCCTCCCTCCCTTTCTCCCTCTTTCTCTCCCTCCCTTCCTTCTTTCCTTTCTTTCATATTTTCATTTCATCACCACCTCTTCAACTTTCAAGTCTACTGTAATGGCTCTAACACTTGCTATTCTTATATTCAAAATGTGGTATTGCTTTCTGTGAAACTTCCATTAAGCCTTTTTCGTGAGCCAGAAAAAAAAGTTGACAATTAAGTGGTTGCCAAGATGTTTGATTAAATTTTGTTTTCAAGAATTAGTAAAATACCTTTGGAGTGGGTCCCAAGATTGGAGTCCCTGTGAACTGTGTCCAATAAAGACTCCACTATCACTTGAAGGACATTTTGAGTCTGTTCACAGTGAACATTATCTGAAAGTGAGTTTAATCGCATTTTCTTTCCTCAGTAAACAATCAAACTGGTTACTTTAGCATTCTTTGCAGAAGTTCGTAGGGAGACTCACAGTGTGTAGACGAAGGCAGGTGCTCCCTCTCAAGCACCGGCCACTCTGCCCATGCAGACGCTCTGGTTCTGTGAACCTGCTCTTACTGGACACTGGTTGAAGGACTGTGGTCCTGTGGTAGCCACTCAGGTTACATTGCTGGTTAAAATGCCTAGACTTCCTTTTCTATACAGCCAAGCAAAATTTTTGCAGGTTACCTTGCCTTTTCAACCCCGGCCTAATCTCAATTACTCATTGCCAAAGATCCCTGTGAGTCAGTATTTGAAACCACAATGGTTGGTGTGGGATTAGTGTTGAGTTCTGCTAGTGCGCTCTACAGTCCTGTCTCCCTACTGACACCAGACATCCCATTTCTGAGGGGTACTGTCAACTGTCAACTTCATGAAATCTAGATCACCTGTAACACCCTGGATATATCCCAGGGGATTATTTTGCTGTCTTGAATTAAAGTAGGAACACCCACCCACTGTGGGTGGCACTGTGGCCTGGATAGACCCTGAACTCTCTCCATGGGGAGAAGGAACAGCTGTAGGACTGACTAGTTGTTCTTCCTGATGTTGCTGCATAACGCCTGCTGTCTGGTCTTCCCTTCCCCCGCTGCTGCTATTCTTGAACTTAGAGTCAGAATAATAAACCTTTTCTCCCTTACAGTGCTTTCACCACAGCACACACAGCTAAGACATATTCTAGGTGTATTGTGGCATATAATGTTCGAATATTTTCTCTATATTCATGAGCAACCACAGGAGGATGCCTGATTTTTATAAATAATGTTATATTTGTTTATCTATCTATTATCTATCTATCTTCATCTATCTATCATCTATATTTATCTAGCTATTTGTCTGCCTGTCTATCATCTATCTATCTCTATCTATCTATCATCTATATTTATTTATCTACCTACCTATCTGTCTGTCTGTCTAAATCTACTTTTTTCAATGTAGGGTTTCTCTGTGTAGCAGCGCTGGTTTAAAGGCATGTGTCACCACTGCCTGGCAAATGATTTTGATGTCATAGTGAAGGGAGCATGCTGTGAGCCGTCTTAGGA
>JAQHUG010000131.1:2749052-2765883 GCA_028555095.1 Dicrostonyx torquatus
TGTATAATGAAGTTGTTAAACGTTTCTTTCCTATCTTTCTGTGCAGAAGGAGACCTGAGTTTAAGGGAGAATTGCTTCCTGTAACTTAATAACTCAAGGGAAAGGCAAGAGCAGAAGTCTACTTTTACTGTTGCTCCTCTAATGCTCATTAAAACAGGCTGTGCGTCTTGAATTTCTAGGGAAGTGTGTATTCTTTTCCTCAGACCAATGCCTCCTTCAGATCTGAAAAAAACACCTGTAAATTGCAAGGCCTTAAGTGTCTTCTGCATTGCTGCTTTACCCGGCTTTGTCTTCTTCAAGCTTGATGGGTTACTCTAGACCAGCCTTAACACTCTTTCGAGGATTTCAAGGTATTTTTATGAATTAAGACATGTACAGTTCCCTTTCACGCTTAGTGTTGGCAATGCTCTCTTAACAAGCTTCCCAGAAATGTAAGCAGTAGCGTCATTACAAAATGGCCTCTTACTTAGAACTGTGGCTGCTTCAGGAATCCAGCTCATGAATCACTGGACTGTATGGCACCTGCTGCTAAACGTCTGAAAAACAGAGTAATAAGGCTGTGTAATAAAGAGACCATGCGTAGATTTTAAATGTGCCAACTGTGTTGTCCACTTGAGACTTTGAAGTGTCACGTGATTCTGAATATGCATTTCAGAACTAGCTCATGTCATGATCAGCTGTCGTTTTCTGTGTGCATGCCAGTTCTCTTTGGTGGCACTCTGGTCATGTGTTGGGTGAATCTTTGTAGATGTCCTAAGATAGTCCTTGACATCCAAAGGGCTTTCATCCCAGGGGAGAGTGACAGAGTGCTGGCCTAGGTTGTGCAAGGCTTTGATCTCCAGCATTGGTAAAAGGTAATTATGTAATTAGAACCAATTTGATGGTATTGCAATCCCAGAATTTGAAAGGCTAAGGAAAGAGGGTCTTGAGTTCAAGGCCAACTTGGGCTAAATAATGAGTTGACATGTTGGGTCTAACAAACATACTAAGGCACAAACAGAAAACACACAGAATGGGGCCAGGTGCTCCCTATGGAGCCCCTGTATTAGAATGCTGTATCAGGACCCTTTCTGCAGATGATTTTTTTTTCTTTTAAAAAGTGATGTATATTTCAATTGTTTTAAATTAAAATACAATTGCATTATTCTCCTTCCTCCTTTCAACCCCTTCCATATACACCTCCGTTCAAACTCATGACCTCTTTTTCTTTGTTACTTGTTACATATATGCATATACACACATACACACACACACATATATATATACGTGGACTGCTAAGTTCATTTAGTGTTGCTTGTATGTGTATCATTACAGGGCTGACCACTTGGAATAGGACGACCAATCAGGGCGTCCCTTGTTCCTAGGGACGACTCTTTGTTATTTTCTCAGAAGATCTCAGTTGCCTGTTGTTCTTTGTCTAGGGGTGTGGTCCCATGAGATTTATTTCTAGTATATCAGGTAATTCTAAAGTAATCATAACTCTTTAACCGTTCAATCAAATTGACTTTTCACAGAGCCAAACTACAACAGCAGGAATCAGCTATGTGTCTGTTTGTGTGTGTTTGTGGTATGGGGATTTTCAAAGCTTTTACTTTTGTGGGTACTTAGGTTTTTAAACTTCTTTCCTTTGTGTTTGGAAAGAAATTGGAAAATAAAATTTGGTAAAGGGAAAGGGATGTGTTTGCAGTTTGTCCATCAGTAGGTAGTGATGTCTAGTTTCCTCCTTACCTCACCTTGAGCATCTTGCAATTTATTAGAAGCCATGAGAAAAGGGTTAATTTATCCATGAGATGGGCTAATCACTTCCTGGAAGAAGGGACCCAGACCCCAGACTCTCTCAGATTTCTATTATGATAACAGCTTTTTATTTAATCCCGGGTCAAAGAAAATAGAATCTTAAAGTTGCTTTGTTTTGAGGGAGTAAAGAATCTAGGGGCTTTGTGGTTCATAAAATCCCTGTGTATACCCAGAGCGCCCATGTTTTTCAGCTTGGCACAGTTTTTTGTCGTGTTTATTCCTTCCCTATGCCTCCATTCTCATGGAGAAAAACAAAGAAACAGAGACAGGAGCTGACTTGCTAGCAGAAGGGAGGGGCACAAGGCTGTCTTTAGAGTGTCTTCTTCCCTGCTAAGTCTTCCACAGAAAGTCCGTGAGACACGTCATGTGCTCCTGTGTCTTTCTGCTCATCAGCTGTCATTTGCCATCACCTATTCCAGTCCTTGCGCTGTGGTTGCTCCTGGATTATCTTGTCTCAGACATCTTTTTATTTTTCTCATAACTCCTACATCCTCTTTTAAAGTTCTTAATGGTAAGTAAACATTTGAAACTAGAAATTCTTAACTTTGCTTTGTTTTGATTGTGTCTGAAATTCAAAGAGTGCCCCCTTGGTTGTCTCATCCCGTTAAGTTCAGTTTGCCTGGGTCAGTTCGCGTCTCTCCTTGACTTTCTCAGTCTTTATTTTATCCTGATCCCAGCAGTCATTTTACCCGTCCAGTATCTGGAGAAAGCACAACAGTACTCGTGCCATGTGTAAGCGATTAAACTTGACATGGTTGACTATTTTTATTTTCTAGTAGTGAGAACTTTTTATTTGTTTATTATTCTCCGACAGAGTCTTTTATTGCCATATGAAAACAATGTCTTGAGGGCTGGTGGCATGAGCGGATAACAAGGGTCCAAACAGGCAGGTGGAAACTGGTCGAAACAGATTCAAGTCGGTCAAGTTCTTACAGAGGGCCGGGTGGTGGTGGCGCACGCCTTTAATCCCAGCACTCGGGAGGCAGAGGCAGGCGGATCTCCGTGAGTTTCAGGCCAGCCTGGTCTACAAGAGCTAGTTCCGGGATAGGCTCCAAAGCTACAGAGAAACCCTGTCTCGAAAAAACAAAAACAAACAAACAAACAAAAAAAGTTCTTACAGAGGATGCAGCGGAGGGGATCTTGGCTCTAGGAGGGAACGGTGATATTTGATAACAGTGTAATAGCAGAGAAGTTACTTGGTCTCAGCTTGTGAGCCATTTGTAGGCGTCCATGTGTGGATAAATAGGTGGGCTTGCTAGTGTCTTATGGTCTTTTACAGTGCTGTCTCTCTGGCTGTGAATGCCGTAAGTCACTGTGATTAGACTCCAAGTAGCCCGTTGTTAAAGGATAGAATCTTGAGCCTTTTGTCCCTTCATCCATGTGGTAGTGCAGATTGGCCTTGGTTTTGCAGTCCTCCTGTCTCAGCTTACCATGTATAGTATATAATTTTCAGTTAGACACAAGCTACTTCTGTCATCTGTGTAGTGGCAGTTCATTTGTCTTTTAATAAATAAAGCTTGCCTGACGTTCAGAGAGTAAAATAGCCTTACAGACCAGGCAGTGGTGACACACACCTTTAATCCCAGTAGCCATACTTACTACTTTGCCATAGAAACCAAGTGGTAGGAGTGCACACCTTTAATCCCAGCCCTAGAGAGGATTATAAAACAGGGGGAGCCAGCTCTCAGGCACAGCCTCATTCTGAGATTCCTGGAGGCAGGATCGCTGACTGACTGAGGTACAGGTAAGATCCAGTGGCTGCTGTTTTGTTTTTTTGGCCTTCATGTTGAACCCCAATTTCTGTCTCTGGGTTTTTATGAATTGTGCTACACAGCTCTACAAAGGAATGGGGTAGATATTTTGAGTAAAGGAAATTCCCCACTGCAAGAGACCTAAGCTATCAAAATTTGGGTTTAATTGGAGTTAAGAATTTTTTTTTTGACAACACAGTCACATGCATGTTTTCTTGTGTGATATTTTACTCTTTTGACTTATTGAGGGACCCACCACCAGCTCTCAAATAAATCATATATCAAGGCCTGTTATTAGCATGGCTTTTTTTCTTGCCAACATTTCTTAAATCATCCAGACTACCTTTTCCCTCTGGGCTTTCATCTTTCTCTACTTCTGTATTTTCCATGACTTGCTGTGTGGCTGGGTTGCTGGGCCTGGTGTCCTCCTCTCCTTCCTTCAGTTCTCCTTCTGTTTATCCTCTCTGCCTGCCAGTCCCACCTATCCTTGTTTCTGCCTCGCTATTGGCCATTCAGCTCTTTATTAGACCATCAGGTATTTTAGACAGGCAAAGAACCACAGCTTTCCAGTTAATCAAATGTAGAATAAGCAAATGTCACACACCTTAAAATAATATTTCCCAACATTTACTCTCTGCATCTAGGACAAGTCAGCTAGTGTTAAACCTGAAATATGGAGGAAATGTTTTCACAGTGTCTCCTACATGTCTAATGCTTCTGTGCCCAGACTAACCACAGTGATTTTTGAAGACTGATTCAGTGTAAAATCTTTTCAGCTGAACTCCCTCCTCCATATACCGCCATCGCCAGTCCAGGGGCCAGTGGTGTTCCTGTGATCAACTGTCGCGTGTGCCAATCGCTAATCAACCTGGATGGTAAACTTCACCAGCATGTGGTCAAGTGCACGGTTTGCAATGAAGCTACGGTAAGTGGCAGTTTCCATTAAAAAGCAGAGCTCACTAACGGAGGTCTTGTTCCTAAGGGAAGTTCTTCAGTGGTGTTATTAGGTGCCAATGTGGACTGTGTACAGATATGATGATTCTTTTCAATTTTCTTCTTCCTATCTTTCTTTTATTATATAAGGATACCTCTACGTGTCTAGGCTAACCTCATTACAAATTTTTCTTGGTTAGCTTAACTATAATGTCCTTTTGTTCTTTACATATGGTAGGTATTTATATTTCTCTTTAGTGTCTATACATTGTTATTTTAGTGAAAATCTACTGGACTTTATTGCAAATGTGGTCTTTAGTATGTAGAAAACTTTATTTAATATCCATATAATGTCAGCATTCTTTTTCTTTGATTATAAATTTATTATTGCTTTCTGTGCTGAACTGCTTATTTTTCAAATAGCTTAGCATTTAATTTGCTTGTTAGATATTATGCATTGAAAATTTTATTTTATTTTATAGTTATTTATTTTTTATTTAATTATTTCATGCCATATATTGAGATCATGTTCTTTCCTTTTATTTTAAGAATGACAAGACACAGGCCAGAAAAGTATAGATAAAGCACTTGCTAAACAAAATTGAAGACCTCAGTTTAATTCTTGAATTCCCACCAATGGCCCAGCTGTCCTCTGATGTCTAGAATGTATACACACATGCACACAAAATAATAATAATAATGCTTAGCCCATATATATGAACTTGCAATCTGTTGCTTAGAAGACAACTTTTAAAATAAAGAGAAAAAATTATTAAAACCAGGATAAATATCATAAAGTTTCAAGCTGCTTATTTTCAAATAGCTTAGCATTTAATATGCTTGTTAGATATTATGCAATGAAAATTTTAAATAGTTGAAGGGTACTTTTGATAAACTGATCTTTGGGAAGAATAACTAAATCTAAGCAAGCTTTTTACAGTTTCAAATTATACCTGGTAAGAAATGTACTGCTTAGTTGATATCTGTTCTTACTCGTATAGTTAGACTTTAAATTTTTTCAGTTCCTTTTGATAGCTACAATTAAATATGAATCCAATATTGGTGTTTCTATTTTCTCTCGGTTTGGAAAATGGTAAAAAAGTCTGCTAGTGATCATTGTCTGTAAAAACCACAAGTCGTGGATACTGGGCTTCCTATGTCTGAGGGAGAGTTATAAAATAAAACTTTAATTCATAAAGCAATTTTTCCCCACAAGGGATAGCCCATCATTTAGAGAAGTCTGTCATGATTCACAGTCATAACTATGGATCTGTCTAGCATGTAGGTTGATCAATGACTCGTGACTTAATTAGGATTGTTTTCTATTGGGCTCTTTGTAGACATAAGACATAAGTTTTGACTTTAAAATGCAGAGCTTTGAAATTTTCCTTGGATTTAATAATATCCACTCCCAATCTTCTGTATCTATTCATGTATATTTAAGATGGTGTCTGCCTCAGTTTGGGTTTTTATTGTTGGGAAGAGACACCATGACCACAGCAACTCTTAAATTATTTAATTGGGGTGACTCACTTACTGTTTTGAAGATTCAGTCCATTATCATCATGATATGGAGCAAGGAGTTGTGCAGTCAGACGTGGTATTGGAGAAATAGAGTGTCCTACACCTTGCTGTTAACAGGAAGTTAACTGGTGGTCATACTGAGGGAAGCTTGAGCAAAAGAGACCCCAAAGCTCACCCCACGGTGACACACTTCCTCCAACATGCCACACCTCCTAATAGTGCCACTCCATTTGGGGGCCATTTTCTTTCAGACCACCACAGTGTCTTTGTGGGTGTGTAGAAGGGAGGGGGCACATGTACATGTGGAGGCCAGAGGAGGATTGAAGGTGTCTTCCTCTGTTTCTCTTGGACTTATTTCTTTAAGACAATACCTCTCATTGAAGCAGAAGCTCAGCCTTTCAGCTAGGCTGACCGAGTAGACATCACTCTATTGCTGACTTTCCCTGCACCCTACAATGCTAGGGTTACAGGTGTGTGCAATCATACCTATCTTTTGATGTAGACGCTGGGCATTTGAACTCAGGTTCTCATTCTTGCACAACAAGTACTTCCCATGAGCCATCTCCCCTGTCCCTTTAGGTACATCATTTTATTGCATAGTCCAGGCTGCCCTCAAGGTCATGATTCTTCTGCCTCAGCTCCTGGGAGTGTAACATGAGGGCCTGCTTTGTTGGGGTTTCTGTCCTGCCCAATTCCCACAGCTGGTAACCCGCAAAGAAAGTTACACAGAGGTCTATATTAATTATAAACTGATCGGCCCATTAGCTCAGGCTTCTCATTAACTCTTACAACTTATATTAATGCATTATTCTTATCTATGTTAGCTACTTGGCTCAGTACCTTTTTCAGCGGGGCAGGTCACATCCTGTTCTTCAGTGTCTGGACAGGACTGTGGAAAGAGCTTCCTTCTTCCCAGAATACTCCTATTCTCATTGCCCCACCTTTACTTCCTATTTGCTTGTCCCACCTATACTTCCTGCCTGGCTACTGGCCAATCAGCATTTATTTAAAACATAATTGACAGAATACAAAATTGTTTCTCACCATGGGAGTGCTGGGATTACAAGATGTATCACCAAGCCTGGCTTTTGTTAGTGAATAGGAAGACACACACACACACACACACACACACACACACAATTTTTAGGCTTTGTGTTTACTCTTTGGAAGTAAACAGAACAAAGTAGGTCATTTATACTGAAACAAAGCTTCTGGAGTTTCAGCAAACAGGGTCAGTCAGTCAGTAATTCATCTGTACAGGACTAGTGCAGTTTGCTATAAGAAAATAACTTTGGGGCCTAAAGGAAATTATGGCGATTCTTTTCATGGTTCTTTTCCCCATAGAGTAAAGAAACCTAAATAATTGCGGAGACACTAGACTAGCTGATAGCATGTAGAGACACTAGACTAGCTGATAGCATGTAGAGACACTAGACTAGCTGATAGCATGTAGAGACACTAGACTAGCTGATAGCATGTACTCAGATTGCCTTGTATCCTAGCTCTAACATTACAAAGGAGGAAAGCCGTGAAAAGGAAATTTTGAGGAGTGTTGTGACGTGTGACTTGATAATATCTCAGATGTAAATCGATCATAAACTTTTAAGTGAATTGTTATAAGGTACCCGGGAGTCACATCAGAGAATTCTAGGTGGAAAGTGTTGGAGATAATGAATGAAATGGACTCGGATCCTACAGAATGATTCCTACACCTACTGTCTCTGTCCCCTATGGTGATCCTTTCCCAAGTACCTGACATGGAGCCTCAGTGTCTGTTCTCTGGGGTAGCCGCTTCGATAGGAACCGGTATATCTGTTGATTAATTGGCCCAGAGCTGATTGTGGGCCTGAGATTCAGAGGCTGATAGACAGGGATGTGAGTCCCTGTTTTCTCTTCAGTAACTGTATCTTGGGGGACTTCATATCTTAAACTGCAATTTCTTCATGATAAAATAATACCAATTTATATAATTGTTGTGGGAAACAGAAATAAAATACCCAGTGTAGTTATTGTCAAAGCAGCTTTTACTATGATTATTGTGTTATTTGAGATAGAATCTCACCGTGTAGCTCTGGCTGCCCTGGAAATCACTGTATTGACCAGGTTCACTATAGAGATCCACCTGCTTCTGCCTTCTGAGTGCTACAATTAAAGGCATGCATCACCAGCTAGGCAACTTTGTTTTGTCAAATAATGATTTTAAAACATGTGCTTGGGCTGGAGAAATGGCTCAGGGTTAAGAGTACTTGTTGCTTTAGCAGAGGACCTGGTTTCCGTTCCCAGAACCCGTTTGGCAGCTAATCATGTTCTATTGTAACTCCAGTTCCACAGGACCCATTGCTCTCTTCTGGCCACAGGCACTGCACGCATGCGGTGCACAGACATGTCCACAGGCAAATTAGCCATATACATAAATAAAAATGAATAAGTCTTAAAACAACACATTAAAAAAAAAAAGGCTCCCGGGATTGTTGCTTCGGCTCCTGAGATTGTTGCTTCCCCTTTCCCATGCAGGCCAAGCAGGACTTGACGAGGGTGGCACTGAGGAGCACTGCTCAGAATCTGTCTTATGCCTCATGTTATGAGTGAAGGAACTGTTAGCCATTGTCAAACAGACCTTTATTTCATGGTAAATTTTGAATAACATAAATAAGTAACAAACATAAATAAGCCTCAATTCTGTTTTTTTTGGGGGGGGTGCTTTTTATGCTATAGCTATATACTCTTGATGCTTGTTAATTTGAACATTCAGATTTAGTTACCTCCAATATAATTTAATAAATTACAGATTTTTTTTTTACTAACTTCTGTCACAGATATTTACTTAATATATTTGGAATTCTTTTTTGTCTTTTAAAGAATAAGTGTTAATAATTATGCATGGATGCTTCCCGATTTCCATGGGTTATGTAACCATATGCCCTTCAGATATGTTTAGCACACCTAGCGTGCTGAGCATCCCAGGTGGCCAGCACAGTAGGCTCACTGCAGTGTAGCGCGTGTCCTCTGTTGATCAAGGGCCCGAGAGCTGTGGCTTGCTGCTGATGCCCAAGAACTTCAGAGAGTCGCATACTTCATATTGCTAGCTGCGAAGAAGAAAACAAACACCAGCACTCTAAGTATGCTTTCTTCTGAACACAGACTTCTTCCTTCTCATCGCGCAGTAACTGGAAAACTGCAAGTGGGGTTGTAATTTAAGGACTCCCTGCAGATAGATAGGAAGCATTCCCAAATGCCTGTCATCCTTCCTCTACAAATGTTAATGTAGATGCTTTATTTTCTAACTAAATTTTGCTAGTATAAATTTATCAAATGCAGAAAGTTAATGTTGACATCCTACTGCTATCTAATGTTTTTAATTTTTTGAATTTTATTTATTTCCTTTTCTTTTTCTTTCTTCCTTATTTTCTTTTTAAATGCATGTGAGAGTTTTTGCCTTCTTGGGTCATATGTACAGTGCCTGTAGAGGCCAAAGGAGGGAGTCAGATCTTCTAGACCCGGAGTTCTCTCCCCTGCTCTCTCTCTCTCTCTCTCTCTCTCTCTCTCTCTCTCTCTCTCTGCCCCACCTCCTTTTCTGTCCCACCCCCCTTTCTGTCTGTCTCTCTCTCTGATTCTATAGAACTGGAGTTCTCTCTTTCCCCCTCCCCGCCTCAGAGTCTCTAGAACTGGAATTCTCCCTGTCTGTCTGTCTGTCTCTCTGATTCTCTAGAACTGGAGTTCTCTCTTTCCCCCTCCCCCACTTCAGAGTCTCTAGAACTGGAGTTCTCTCTCTCTCTCTGTCTGTCTGTCCCTCTCTTTCACACACACACACACACACACACACACACACACACACACACACACACACACAGAGTTCTCTGGAAGAGTAGCTATTGCTCCCTAAGCACTGAGCAACTCCCCAACCCTTGCGTCTAATCTTATGACCAAATTCATGTTTCCCAACTGTCTCATTAGTGTCTGCAGGGAAGAGAACTTCTACTGCAGAAGTAAAGCCGGAATCATGTTGCCTACGGTTGCCATATTGTTTTAACATTCTTTTATCTGTGATTTGCTCTTTTTTTGTCCTTCTGTTGCTTTTATGTTCTGGTCAGTATAGACAAGATATTTTGTAGACTGTCTCCCAGTTCAAGCTGTCTCCTGTTTCCCCGTGCTTGGTCCCAGGTCATGTGTTTTGGAAGGAGTGTCACAAAAGGGCTCTGTTCTCTTCAATGTGTCTATCTAGTTTGGCAGGCTTAAGTTCTCATATTGCAAGGCGTGTTATTTATTATCACTTTAAATTTACTGTAAATTAAAAAATATATACTAGTATTGGTACGATTGCAAATGTTTAAGTTAGGTATAGCATTAAAATGGATCACTTCTGTGCTATTGAGTAGATGAAGAAAAGGACAGAGGAGCCCCCTCTTCTCTAGTGTTGCTTCCGTTGAGCTTGGGCCAGGTCTGAGAGTCCGGTGTATGCTTCTACATAAGTGGCCAGGTATATGACCTTATTTTGTGAACTTTAAGAAGAAAACAACGGCCATGCAATAACTATTTCTACCCTAGGAACGCTCTTTGAATGGGTTCTTTAATGTCAAATCCTCACAGTCCCTGAATTTCCGAGTGCTCGCCAGTCAGCGCCTTCAACCTTGGAAGCCATGTGTGTGCACTTGTTCTCGGACTGAACCTTGATAGCACTGTGGGGCCTTCCAGTTTCAAGTCATCATTTCCTCCTTAAGCATAAACAATTTTTGACAGTTTGTACTTTGGTTGACTTCCTGTGTTTGCATTTTCTTCCATTATCTAGCCAATCAAAACTCCCCCGACAGGGAAGAAATATGTTAGATGTCCTTGTAATTGTCTGCTCATATGTAAGGACACATCTCGGCGAATAGGATGTCCGAGACCCAACTGGTAAGAAATGAAGACTCCTTTCTTCCTTTGCTCATTCAACAAGTGTTTGTCAAGAAGCATTATGTGCTAGGCTACGTTCCAGACAGTCTTTGTCCTCAGTCACTATGGAGCATAGATTTTCTTGATATTCTTATTAAGCTTGTAGACTTAGAACTTGACAGTCAGGAGTTTTGGTAGATTTGTAGAATATAATGTTTTTGAATGGACAATGGCAATTTTCTTTTTCTTATGTGGGTATTTAATGAGCTGTAATAGATTGGTGGTTCACTTAAGAATAATTACTTAGGTTACCTTTGATTTGGTTAATTTTAACCCAGGAGACGTATTGTGAATCTCCTTGCATGCCACATGAGTATCTGTGTATTTGTAATAATGCCTGGGTTCTTTGACTGTACCACATGCTGTGATGCGTGTGCTGACACGGAAGGCAGAGACACCTTTACTGTTCCTTTTTTCTGCAATGTCTCTGGCCGTTTGACCATCAAATACATCATCTGATGATGGGCTGGAGAATAGAAAGGAAACATGGACCCCACTTCGCTTTTGTTCTATCTCCGAGTGAACAATTATCAAGGAATACTAGGTTTTTCAGAGAAATTCGGTTTCAGTGCAGCACTTGGTAACTTTCACAACAGACATATTTGTTAGTGTGGAAAATATTTTGTGCATTCGGACTCCTACCAAATTTAAGTTTTAAGAAAAAAATGACCTTTGTGATTTGAAGCTATAAAAATTTGGAAATGGCAGTTCAATGACTCCCAAGGTCACTGATCAGAACTGATGCCATACTATGAATTATATTTGAAAAACATACTTTTTGCTTTACCTTTGAATGATTATAGATACTTTCTGTGATTTGGGGTCTAGGATTTGATACTTGATTCAGTTCATTGACCTTTACTGCAGTCTGTTTCTGATCACATGTTCCAGGTTTGCTCTCAGTCTGCCTGTGGGTTCATGGGTTTGCTTGCCTTTTCTTTCCACAGCCGACGCATAATTAACCTTGGCCCTGTAATGCTCATTTGTGAGGAACAGCCGACTCAGCCTGCCTTGCCAGTCCAGCCAGAAGGTACAAGGGTGGTGTGTGGGCACTGCGGAAACACATTCCTGGTAAGTAGCTCTACTGTGGTCATTGGACACCAACCTGTAAGTCTAGGTCATGATCTCATAGATTTGAGAACTGTTTGTAATTGTAGAGTTTTAATCCAAATGTACATTGGTTAAAATAGGGTCTTAATTTGTGAAGCTAATGAGTTCAGTGTATATAGCAGGAATTAGACAAAAGACAACATCCACTTTTAGTTCTACGGGTATCGATGAACAAATAAATCTTAGCTCTCTCACCTTACTTAGTGACATAATACACATGTTCAACCTGGTTTATGGCTTCTGTATTTAAGAACAATTCATATTATGATTTATAAAAAATTTTCTGACCTTAAAAAGTATACTTGATGCCATACAATGATGGTGTACACCTTTAATCCCAGCAACTGGGAGGCAGAGGCAGGCGGATCTCTGTGGGTTCGAGACCCGCCTGGTCTACGGAGTGAGTTTTAGGACAGCCACAGAGAAACTCTGTCTTGGAAAACAAAACAAAAACTACATTTGGAGTTAAGGAAATTAATTCTGATGCCCATAATTAGACAAACTGATAGTGGAAGTTTTCCCATCCAGCAACCTTTTCCCAAATAACCAACTCAGAGACTTAATATAAATTATGAATGCTCAGCCAATAGCTCAGGCTTATTACTAGATAACTCTTACATTTCAATTAGCCCATATTTCTTGTCTATTCTCTGCCACGTGGCTTGGTACCTTTTCTCAGGATAGTATGTCCATCTTGCTTCTCCCTTCATCTTCATTCGACCTCTTTGAGTCTGCCCTTCTTCATCCCTTCATCCTCAGTTTGGCTTTCCTGCCTAACTTTATCTCATTCAGCTATTGGCCAGTCAGCTTGTTTATTAAACCAATCATAGCAACATGTATTTGCATAGTGTACAGAAAAATTATTCCATAGCAACAAACCATTGGACAAAATTTAAAATAGATGGCTTCAGCATGAGCAAATCTATAAAAGTAGTTTTGATACTTCTGACTTCACCTGACAGTTGATTTTTAAAAAATTAATTTCATAAAGACTCACTCCATCTAGAAAGGTAAGAGAGGATTTCAACTGTTATTCAACACCTAGGAGAATACAGTTGTTTTAGGTCCTTAGTATTAGCTACTTTCCAGGAAGTCTATGAATGCTGCCATGGCAGGGACGAGCTTTAGAAGTCAAATTGGCTCTTTCCCTTTGGTTTATTGTATTAAAGCAATTTTATACATATGTTCTAAATATCAAATCAGGCTTGGAACCTCCTCATCTGCCTGATTACCAGCTAGTGTCCTTCAAATGCTTTAAGCCCGGACAGCTACTTACTTGACTGACAATGGTTTTCTGTGTTCAAATCATTTCTTTTCCTATTTCCGTTTGACTTGTCAGTTTTGAACCTTATTCTGTAGAAGGCGTAAGATGCAACTTCAACATTTACACCCACACCTTCTTAGTATTTCCGCCCTCAATTCCTTTCCTTCTTGCCAGCAGACTTATTGTATGTCTTAGTGTTTGAGTACTTTATTGGATTAGGGCTGCGGTGTTCATGGCTAAACCACGTGATATGGTACATTTTTCTCACACTACTCTCAGCATTTTGTTTAATGTGTAAATATTTGCCCCTCTGCTTTGGTTTCTTTAGTTTTCTATGTGTACATTCTTAGTTCTTTACAGGGTGTTTTGGATCTAAATAATTTCTATACCTAGTCAGATGCGGCTAATATCTCCTATTTTAGCTCTCTGCTCTGTAGTTGTCACCTTGGGACCTCCTTTACCACCATCCGAACAGTGTTTTTCAGACTTGAGATTTGCATTTCATGCTGCCTTTGAGACTGTGGACTTTGTCCTGAGAAGAGACAAGGAGTAGCATTTATTCCTTAGGTGCTTTTTAATCTAACATTAAATTTGCATACATAATGATACTTTTTGGTATTGAATTTGAAGTTTCCTTAATGATTTCTTTAGATATTGAATTTGAAGTTTACAATTGTTCTTTCAGAAAATTGCAGAGTTTCCCCATTGATAAAGAGATGTTTACTGGTTTAATTCCAGGTCCTTCCTATTTGACCTATTCTTTTCTATTTCCCTTTGGTTTTCCTTCTTTTTTTTTTTTAATTGCTTATATTGGGCGATATATTTTTCTCCGCTCCTTTTCCTCCCCCCTCCCCTTCTGCCCTCTCCCACGCAACCAATTTACTCAGGAGATATTGTCTTTTTCTACTTCCCATGTAGATTAGTGTTTTCCCTTCTTTTCTTTCATTTTCTTCATTGATCTGAAATTTCATGAGGACATGTCCCAGGGAGAGTATTTCATGGGCCTTTGGAGTTATTTCATATAATCTAACTTCAGAGATGTTCAAATCCTGTTTCCTTTTGGTTGTAATCTCTTCCCCATGACTTTGTCCAGAGAATACTAATCATGCTTTCTATGAGGTGTTATTTTCTCAGTGACTTCTCTTTGCTTCTTCCTCATTTCTCTATTTGTGTTTCTTTCATCACAGAAATTTTACTCAAGTGTTTAAGTCCCCTCCTCCCGCATTAGACTCCACACATAGATAGAGACTACGTGATTTCTTTTCTATTTTCTCTGAAAATTCGTCCTTAATTAATACTTGTAAATCTGCCGAGTGGCCAGTTTCTCTGGGGGAGGAGTCTCTGATCTCCTGGGGAAGCTGGATCTGGGCTCCCAACATTCTAGGCACTGAAAGGAAGGTGCTTACCTCCTGCTCGGGCTGAAGACTGTAACTGCTTTGTTTTCAGAGCATTGTGGCTTTCCTAGGTTCATAAACTGGACAGCTCAATGCCTTTTCAGAAGAAATCCCTCAGCTCTTGCATGTGTTGAGGGAGGAGCTTCTGCCTTTATAGCATGGAGAGAGAGCTTATCAGAAACACTTGGGTATCTGGTTTTCAGCGTGCAGTATAAGTGACAAGAGAACATGTATTGTATTTAGTGCACACAATACACACGTGTACACTAAAGTCAAACAGCTGAACGTTTAGATCACTTGGTACATCCCCCTGCTTAGCATAAGTATCTTAAAAACACTTCATATCTGCTTTCTTCATAATTTCACGAAAGCGGGAAAGTATCATCAGCTGTAGTTCCACAGCAGACTGTTCCTAATTCGGGTTCGTCCTTCTTGAGCCACTGGGACAACCCTTGTCCTCTCTACCTCTACAGGTTTTGCTGTTTTTTGTTCTGGATGTAGCCATCATCACACAGTGTTACGCTCTCTGCGTCTGGCTTGTATTTAACATCCTCCACAAAGAAAAAAGGAAAGAAAGGAAAGAAAAGAATCATGTGGCATGGAGCGTGGGAATGCATTGTTTGAGTGCAGAGATGCACCCAGCCTAGAAGGCATAGCCCTGCTCCAGGAGGAACGGAGAACTAGAGAAATGCTTTCTGTAAGGTGACAAGGTGGCTGAGCAGGAAAAGGCACTCGCTGCTGCTAAGTCAGAAAACCCAGGTTCAATCCTAGGAAGCCACATGGCAGAAGGAAAGGCTCGATTCCCACCTCTACAATGTCTACAATGTCAGTGCACAGAAACACACACACACACGCACGCACACACACACACACACACACACACACACACAAAGTAGAACAATTTTAAAAATGTAAAATACTAATAAAAAAGAGGTGCTTTACAGTTTAGATCTATGGATGTCACACCTAGAGCAGGGGTGAACAGATGTTCAACTTCCGTTATTCAGAAAGTAACGATGCTCATTAGAAAAGTGTTAAGAATTTAAGAGAGAGAAAATAATAGTGTTAACAGTGTGGAAAAGAGTGATAACAAAAGTTACAGAAAAGTATTATATATAGATAGCTATAGATATTTAAATTTAAATCATGATGTAATATGTTATCATTTTGTTGTTTTCAAACAAAGCTTGTCTTTGTGGTTCTTCCTGTCATCTCCCCACCTCCCTGTTACTCTTGTCCCCTACCGGTGACTCCCCTTCCCCTAATCTTTATTCTTTTCCTTTTTAATGTCCTCGATTTAGCACTAAGGTGATCATCTGCCAGTGAATTCTAGAGAAATGATCCAAATTGAGAATTTAAATAGATGGAGTGTGGGGGGAGTTTTAATAATCTTAAAATATAATTTATGCATTTAGGTATTTGGCTATCATAGACTCCATCTATGGCTAAATCTTCTCCTTAATATATAGGCTAGGCACCTGAGTCAGATGATCAAATTGGCATATCTTGCACAATAACGATAATTAAAAACTTTAATTCTTTATCTAGAGGAGATGTTTGGTTTAAAGTACAGGATGTAGAGATGATTTCAGAGTTTCTGGAAAGTTATTTTTGGCAATATGGGAGGACATTGTTACTATTTGAAGGATGGGAGTTGATTTTGATAGTTTCAGGTTAATAAGAGAAGCCGGTGGGGCTGACAGCTCAGAGACAGTTTGTTATACTCCCTTACTAGGGGTTTCTGCAGTCGTGGGGCCTTGCCTGAAAGTTAGGAGCCTTGAGTTCCATCCCCAGCACACCAGGGACTGGGGAGGAAAGATCACTCAGTGTTCATAAGAGAACATGGACTGCCTAACTCCCCTTCCTGCTTGTGGCCTCATCATTCTTGTGTTAGACTTGAATAATCTTGACTCTTTTCTACTCATTCTTTGTCCTGAGTGGAGAAAATCAAGAGGAGAAAAATGTGTCAGACAAGAACACGAAGTCGTGTTTAGAAATAAAAGTATGCAGATATTTAATCCTGTAGAGTTGAAAAGCTAGGCTGAACTGTAGTTGAGTTTTCTAGAGACAAACAAAAGAAAAAGAAAAAAGAACCATATTATCTTAGAAGATACCTATGACCTTTT
>JAQHUG010000131.1:2768411-2781315 GCA_028555095.1 Dicrostonyx torquatus
GGAAGAAACAAGGGCAAGGGACAGTCTGAGCATCTCTCAGGATTAACACAGAGCCCATGGTTGCCATCACAAAGGCCATTACATCCAAAGAGGCACGGTCGTAGATTGCCTAGGCTGCAAGTTTCTCAAGTGTTTAGGTTTGAGAGTAAGGGCTGCTAAAAGTCCTTTCTTCTCTCCCCTACAGGTCTCCTTTAGCTTCTAGATTGTGTATGGGGGCTCCTGCTTGGGAGCATACATAGTTCCCCCAGAACATCAAGCAGGGAGTGGAGCATCTCCCTGCCTGGGCATGCCTGTGCCGGCAGGATGTCAGAGAGAGAGTTCTCTTGACCAGGTCCCTCACCAGACTGTGAACTTCGTCCACCAAATTGATGATCTCAAGCTCTTATTTGAGAGCCCTCAGAGTAGTGTGATTGAGGTTGTAGGAGTTTGATCACAGATATATCTATGTTGCCATAGTGTTTGTAAAAAATATTTATTTATTTTTTATATATACAATATTCTGTCTGTGTGTATGTGTGTATGTCTGCAGGCCAGAAGAGGGCACCAGACCTCATTACAGATGGTTGTGAGCCACCATATGGTTGCTGGGAAATGAACTCAGGACCTTTGGAAGAGCAGGCAATGCTCTTAACCACTGAGCCTTTCTGCTGACAAATTGATTACATCAAACTTGGAGTCAAAGTCTACCACATGCCCTTTTTCATCCACCACTGGCAATGCTGAGACTGGGCACTATACAAAGACACCCAGAACCATGTAGATGAGAATGATAGTAAGGGCTGTAACCACATGGGCATAGGTGCCAAGCTGTAGCTTTTCTAAAGATGTAGTCATGAATTCTAGCATGAGAACTCAGTGGTAGGGAATTTGAGGAACTGAGGATGAGCTTTGAGTAAGGGAATGTACAAGACACCGCTTGATCCTGGTCCAGTTACTATACATCTTGTTTTAATTAATGAAGAGATAGCATCGAACAAGCTGAGATGAGGAGAAATGCAGACACATGGCTTAAAGGAGCCCTTGTAGGTGCTTGTCTTCTGGCTTCTAGGCTGTGTTTTCCCAGCTCATAGATGGTACCCATGATGGCTTAGCTGCAGTGCAGCATCTATAGGAAACCATGATAGTCGGCAGGCACACCAGACTTTGCTTCTTACCATTGCACAAACACTATTAGTCATCAGGAAAGATGTTCTCTTCTCCACCTAGGAGCATGGAGGAGTCAGGTCAGAGCAGGGCTAGGCATTCATGAGGGAGGTAGACATGCTAGTTTTTAGATTCTGGGGTCTCTTGCAGGTGTCATACCCTAACTAGGAAAGAAATGACCAAGATACCAGAACAAAAGTTTGCTTGTTTGTTTGTTTTCTATTAGGACACTTCAAGGTTTAGCCATTTGAAGAATACAGACACGACATTTTAGATAGTGAGATTGCAGAAAGTCAAATTCTTTGCAAAAAAAAACCATTTAACACAAAATGAAGCCCAGCTATGAAATCTTTTCTTGTTTGGATTTGCTGCATCTGAGAGAGCGTACTTGGAGACAACACCTCTCGTGTCAGGATGTTGACCATACAGTTTACGGTCTCAGCAAGTCTCAGACGTTGGTTATAAGTGAATTTGCCAAAGTTAATCTGCCCTGAAATGTACACTTTAAGATAATGATGCTGAGATAAATGATCCTTTTCGGCTCGTCACCTACAATTCATTTTCCGCAACGCGTCAACCTCAAGTCTTGGGCTTGACTGAAGGGTTTTCAAATTGCCGTCTCAGGCCGCTGTCTTGTTTCATTTCTAGAAATCATGTATGAAAAGCTGTTTATAGATAGCACCTGAAATGACATTGCAAGTTCAGCAGCTCATCTAACTTTGCTATGAAATACAAAAGAACACTTAATTTTGCGTTCTGTTCTGGCTTCTGTGTAAATCTGTGTAAATGTCTGTTTGGCGCATTAATTCAGGAATCTTTTACAGATAAGAGTAATGGGAATAAACTACTATGTCACAAAGTGTAAGTAGTGAGAGGAAGTTCGGTTGCTGCTCGGAAATGCTGTCTTTGGTTGACGTTCTCAGACGTGGAAAATAATCTCCCTGAAAATCCTGAACATTCTATGCGTCATTCCAAGTTTATTTCCCTCGGGGCTGTGTGCCCTATGGCGAGGGGATGAGTGTGTGAAGGGCCTCTTAGGTTTGCAGGGTTTCATGAAGTTTGAGTTAAAATGAAGGAACACAGCACAGGAAATCCACACGCCTTCGCTCATTTCTTAAACCAGGGATGAGAGAAAATGTAGAAAGGGAAACCGATTAGATGCTTTGTTAAAATTACCTTTTGTTCTCTGGAAAACATTGGAATATGCATAAGTTATTGAAAACTCACAAAAATTAGAAATTGGACACCTGGAATCCTAAACAAAAATTAATTTTTTATATGAGAAACTTGTTTGGAGACTAATGACATTTATGTCCCTGTAACATTGAAGGAAATATACTGTCACCTCACTTAAAGCAAGATGAACTACTGGAAGGCTTTGTTGGGGTATCGCAGAGCACCCCGGGCCCCACGCCTGTTTAGCATTCACAGAAAGCCAGAGCGACAGCCACAGCCCTTGAGAAAGCCATCTGGGAACACTCTCATGCAGTAAAGGAAATGTTTTAGCTTAAATTTACAGGAACTTTCCTTGAGGGACTTTGTCCTAAGATCTGTCTGCTATTTTCAGTGTCTGAATGATGGTTTTATGAGAAAAGTTTCACATTCTCTTACCCCATTTACCGGTAGATAGAGGAGAAAATTGTACCCTTGGGTTAATGTGTTTTGTCACATTTTACACACAGTGAGGGACAGGATAGTTTCCTGGCTGCATTTCTGTTAGCATCTCCTTTGGTTAGTTCATTATGCATGCCGTGGTCTCTCGTTATTTACAAGTTGGTCCTAGGGGCTTGAAGGTACCCGATAGACTTCATCCGTGAACCGAGGAGCGCAGAGAAATTGCCCTTTGTTCTCCTTGTGAGGCAGATCTAGCTGGCATCAGAGCCTTGAGAGAGTCATGGGAACCAGTTCAGACTGGGATCCCAAAATGTGTTCTCAAGGGGTGGGAAAACTGTGAAACCACGGGAAGATGATGGCTGCTGTCATGGTCCCTGGTGACATTTAGACTGAAATAAACATTTTCTCAGATTGGCTGGTTTTTAGTTGTTTTTCTTTTCAAATCCCTCTCTTTATTTATTTTACAGTGGATGGAACTGAGGTTCAACACTCTGGCAAAATGTCCACACTGCAAAAAAATGTAAGTTCTCTACTGCTGGAGAAACCATGGGAATTCTCACTTAAGTAGATTTGATTTCAATATGTGCTGTAAAGTGAGTGAATGCCTAATATATTTACCATTTTCAAGACAGAGCCAAGTCATCTTTAGGCTAACATAGTCCATTTCTAAACTAAAATGATTGGGCTTGATTGTTGTTCTTTAAAGGGAAATCCATTTCTAGGAGAGTAAAATTAATAGATTGTCAGTTACCTGGGGAGTGTTCCAGTGTTATAACTAATCTACAATTGTAAGAAATATTGTAATCAAGGAGAACAATCTATATTGTTCGTGAGTCTGTAATTAGTTCATGGTTAGTTTTCCCACTCCCTTCCTAATTAGATTATTACTGTGACAAAGTTTATGTAACTGTCTGTTTTAACTCTGCTTATCTTTGTTTCTAACTGGTTTGCCAAGGGAAAGGGTAAAAAACAATATGACCATGGGAAACCACAAAGATATGTTGATTAAAAAATATATTTTACGGCTTACGTGTTGGGGATTCTGAGGACCAAGAAGCACACTAGGAATCAGTCATAGTGCAGATAATAATGTACTCTAGCTGAAGAATACGAAACATACTCAGCAGAGGGGAAGACAAATGGGACCTTGGAGTCAAAGAGCAAAGCTTCAAAGAGGCCTTTCCCAGTGGAGCCCTCTGTGAAAGAATTGTTAGTTCAGCTGCAGTGTGCGTCTGCCGAGGGCACTCACTTGAGACTTGGCGTCCTGCGGAGCATAGGCACCTGTTGCCAGCAATACCCACATTCCAGGTGCCCACAGGAGAGTTCGTATTTGGTGTAACTGTATCTCTTACAGAGGGAATTTATACCCTCTAAGTACACTCTTAGTACTTATGGAATACTAGCTGAGGCCCAACTTCGTGAGAAGGACTTTTTAACGAGAGTCGTCATAGGCTTGATGTGCTAGCCTTTCTGCACAACATTAATTTTGACAATTAAAATTTAATTAAAAATTATCATCCACTTACATGTGTGCAAAGTCAATTGAACTGGAATGTTTTGACAATTTGATTTTTAAGACAGAAAATATAGATTCATATTTTATATGACTTTTAGTGTGGTCTAATTATCTTTGACTATTTTGAAAATAGAAGAATCCCATGAATGGTTTCTCAGAGAAAATAATTAAAAAATATCTGTAAAATTGAGAACATAATGAAATGTCTCCATTCCTTACTGCTAAATGATTTCAATTAAATATAATCCCGAGATAATTTTCTTTATCATTCATTTTTAACTTTAAAAGAAGAGATACTTAAAATTCATGAAATAATTCACCTAGTTACTGAATCTGGTGGAAGTCCATGGATTGAGAAGAAAGGTAGACAACCATAAATACATACATGGAAAAAAGTCATGTTGGGGAGGCCACAGCTCCTGACACATGAGTATGCATACTGTCGATACATGTCTATGTATACATGCATAGACGTGTATCACAATACATACAAAATTAAGTGGGAAGTATTTTTGCCAAGGACATCAAGTAGTTTTTTAAAAAATCACAGAAAATAAGAAGCAGAGGATTAGATACTCTGAGCACAGCGAAGAGTGGTGTTGTAGACCCCGGTGCACAGCAGCCAGAGCTTTTGCAGGAACCTGAGAATGCAGGGATTATTGGAATAGTTTTAAAGTTAGAAATCGCTGCAGGGGATAAGGGTTGTGCCTAAGGAGCTTGTTTCACTGCTTTAGAACAATGGCACTGTTGTTGCTGGTAAGAACGTTTAGTTTCTGACCATAAGGCTGTATTGATATGAAGAAGCATTTATATCAATACCTTAGGGATTGTGCATAGAAGTTCATGTGGACAGAAGCAGCTCAACCATCGTTCTAAGAAGATGGTCTCTAGAACTGGAATCGTATGCTAAGCATGGGGAAGTCAGGGCGTTTGTTGTTTGTGGGCAGAAGCTGTCATCATATGAGCACCCATAGCTGCCTTCCAGATCTCTTCTGGCACGTTTTTCTTCATAGCAGCATGACGGTTCTCTTAGAATAGGATGCTGAGACAGCATTTTATTTCTTCAAACATAACTATCCTAGAATTCCTTTTTGTTTTTAGGAGTTATGACATCATTACTACAACACTAGTTTGCCGTGTGTTAATCTTACAAGCACTTGAGGACAGCTTTACCCGCAGCTCCCCAGCCAAAGAAATGTATCCCTGTTCCATTTCCTTACCCTGGAGGCTGTTGCGGCTGAAGATGTGTTTTCCTTTGCTTGCGGATGGTGAAAGTACAGTTGGGGCTGTAGTCCCCAACTGAGATGCTATAATGGATCTGTGACTAAGAGAGACATGGGCTTTCCATCTAAGTTCTCCCTGGATGTCAATTCGACAGCACCAGGACTCCTGGTGAATACCTTTCCTCTGTTTTCAGTTATTATGGACTCTCTTCTTGGCTGTCACCCTTTCGATTTTCTGAGTTAGCCCTCTTATTTCAGTCAGCACTCCGGTGTTACTGGGAACTTCAAAGACAAACGTCTTATGGTGATGCCCAGTGGCTTGGTAGGCAGAAGGTGGGCAAGGAGCAAGAGAGAAAAGTACATTAAGACTTCTCAGTGCTACCATGGCAATGTATGCTCTGCTTTGAAAGTTGGTGGGAAAGCGATCGTGAGCGGTGCCTTCAGGAGAGGGTGAATTGCGATCTAAGTTATAGACAAGAGGGGACTTGTAAAGAAGTCAGTGTGGTTCACTGCAGAAGCAGTCACTTGTGTAGAGGACCCGGAGGAGGCCATGCCTAACCATGTTGTTAAGGACCCAACAGAGAGCACTGGGCATGGATGGAGGTGGCTGGGGCCAATGATGACCTTACTTCCTAGATGCTCTGGAGACTTTAAGGAGGAACCCAGGATCTAGACGACATGCGGCAGGCATGAGATAGAGGATTCGTTTTCACCAGGGTGAAGTAACGAGACTCAGGTTTGCTAGATTGACAGAGACTTCACCTTGTCTAGGCTCTATGCAATAGTGTTTGGAACAACATGGCGGTTGGTGACTTCACCTTGTCTAGGCTCTATGCAATAGTGTTTGGAACAACATGGTGGTTGGTGACTTCCCCTCCCTTCACCAGGAGAACTGAAAGCTGAGAATTTTGGTATTGGTTAACCTTCCGCTAATTACAACGTTACCCTTCAACCAAAGCTTGGCTCTTTGTTCCCTTCTGGGGGTCCTTCCTTAATTTATACCACCACTGTCCCCAAGCCCGTATGTCCAGGTCTTTTTGTCTCTCTAATTCAGCCTCCACACTTTCCCTGTCTCTTCTGACGTGTTGCTTTCCGTCTCTCTGAGGTGACTGAAGCTAACCGTGAAACCCTTTGGCTTACGCACTGTCTATAAGCCTGTCTTTGTCTGTGGCCACCTCTCCTTCTCTTAAAGGAGGGAGGTCTCTTCTGTGCAAGGTACACCTCATTCCCTCTGAAGAAGCCACCACTAGCTGTTACTCTTCAGTGAGGATACTCATGTCTAGTTACAAGTTCCAGACATTGAGCCGTTCCCCCCTTACCCATTTGTGTCCTCAGAGCAAGTTTGATCATTCTGTTTTCTTCTTTTTTTGATTTGCTCTGCTCTGTTAGAAACTGCTTTCTTCTGAGTTTTTCCACTTATGAGAGCACTCCTTTGTTATTAATTTTCTTGGTGTTATTTCCTTTTTAAAGATGTTTCATTGGTGCTCTCCAAAGCAGGCATTTCCATGTGTTTTCTGTGAGTTTTCTGAGTTGCACTGTTGTCTATGTACCATTGAATTGGTTCAGATTTCTCTCAGAAACTTCAGCTGTAGATAATCTCTGTTCATGATTTTATCTACACCTATTTCATTCTAGTATCTAGATGGCATCACGTACATCTTGAGTAACTTCCTGACCCCACTCCACACACCAGTGTTCCTTATAGAGGATGCATATATGAATGAGTCTTACCCCATCTCTCTAGTGCAGCCAGAATTCTGATTGTATCTTTTCTTTTTAATCCATATATGGACACTGGTATCATACCAGCTATGTCCCTTGCCATTTTACTTTCCCCTCCATGCTCTTCCTATTTCACCTTTACTTCACTTATTCAGCACCCTGTGTTAGTGCTGTGACAGAGCCTTTCAAAAATTACCTTTTGGCCCCAGCCTTAAAGTTTTCAACCAGCTTCCTAGAAAAAAAGGCCCATATGATTTTACAGTCTGACTTCAGATCTTCCGGTAGATCCCAGAGCATGCAAATGTGTCAGGTACATGCTGTGGCTCAAGGAAGATGCCATGGCCCTTCTCCTTCTTTTTTCTTTTTTTGTTTTGTTTGTTTGTTTTTTGTTTTGTTTTGGAGACAGGGTTTCTCTTAACCACTAAGCTTATTAACTTCGTAGGAAACATTATACGGTCCCTAGATTTAGCTCCCTACCTACCTTCTAGAGCTTTCTTTGTTTCCCCCGTACCTACGAACAATCCCCATGTGCTCACAACACATTCTTTACTTGTATAAGCACCCTCTACAGTCCCTTGATTCTTTCCTGTGTTTCTGTGTGTGAGCCATGAAATGGCATGTCTGCTTCATGTCCTCTCTCCTGGCTGCCTCAGAAACACGCAGTCAACCCCACAAGCTGAAATCTCTTTTGCTCCTCTTGTTTGCTTGTACAAACTTCCTGTGGGAGAATTGTTTTTCTCTCAGTCTTGAGCCACACCTCTATTATAAACTAGAATGGCCCAGCCTTTTAGCTGTTTACATCTCTCCTGCCTTCAAACCTCTCTTTAGTGTTTCATTTTGTATTGTAGTAATGAAATATTAAAGACTTCAGCATTATAAAAAAAATCAAATAAGGCTTATCATAACTCCTATGATCCAGGAGCCTGTATGTGGTGGCGGCCTTCTTGCTGGCCAGATTTTGAGGTGTACAGAGTTTTACATGGCTAGTGTCAAGGAATGTGTACATGTCTTTCGCTCTCTGGTCTTTCTGCCTGTTCTTTGAGAACAAAACATAACAAGCATAAGATTCACTCATGGGTATTGCCTAGGACTAGATCATCTCTAGTTCTAATCACCTTGCAACAGCCACACATCTCTACACTCTTCCAGTTAAATCACATCCTCATAAGACTTCACCATGAAGATTGTACTCCAACATGAGTTTCAGAAGGGAAGAAGCAATGTTCAAACTATAGCACTTCCATTCCCCCATTGCCTCTTCTGAAGTTATAAAGAACATTGCTTGGTTTCTCATGTATGGTAAGTCAGAAACCACCAGATTGCTATACAGGTGGTAAAGAGAAAGAAGAACCAGCTGTGAGCTCTAAAGCAGGGCACCTACTAACAGGTTATATAAGAGTTAAAACCAAAAAACAGAGGCAAAACAAAGCATGAAGGCATTGGACTATGCATGTCCTAGAGACTGCAGACAGCCGTCTGCACAATGCACTGTCTATTGTTCTCCCCAGTGCACCGGGATGTTTGTTAATGTTTAGTTCAGGAAAATTGATGATACATATATTTGCAGCAAAATTCATTAACTTCTAGGAAGAGTTGGGCACTGAAGGAAATTATTATGCAGAATTAGCATTAGAGTAGCATGTTTATAAATTATGTCTAATAAGTGGCCTGTTCCTCATTCAGTAGACAGTCATTGAAAGAGTACACATGATCTCGATACTGGCCATGCCAAGGTGACACGTCTCTGTCATCTCACTAATGGTGCCTTGCATACGGCATGTGTAATAATCTGCACACATTAGCAAACAGGGCCCTCTGGGCTTGGCGTGCTTGCTCTCTGCTACACTTGCATCATTTTGAAAATGACCAAAATTGGAAGTGGAGAGAAGTCAATATTGGATTCTGGGTTTCACTCGAGAAACCAGACACAGTATCTGAAGAATTTCCTGGAGGCTTTCGACAGTGTTGAGAAACCTTCATACTTTAATCCCTACAGTGTCATACTTCTAATTCTAAAAAGCTTAAGACAATGATGAGAAATAACCACAATGTGCTTTAGTGCCAGCGTTTGTAACGATGAAAACCATAAGTGTGGATAGGGGGGTGTTGAGTCTGTTGATTGAGCTCCATTTTGAGGATACTTGATAACAGGGAAATGTCCGTGCTGCCTTTGGGTCAGGGTAAGGACTGGCAGGAAGAGAGTAAGCGAGGACCCTGGGAGACTGTTTTAGGGCAGGAGAATCACACATTCTTTCCCTTTTCATCCATTTCTCTGTTGTCCAATTTTTTCACACAAAACATAAACCATAGGCAAGCCAAAGGCTACTTTTAATCTAGATTTCTGTTCTGGATAAGACCTTTGGATATGGACATTATCTGAAGGATGATCAAGGACTGTAGTGGTTTGTTGTAGCTATTTATTTATTTATAAATGTATATTGTCAGTGAGCAGGGCACCATTTACCTTTGTCATTTGTTGGGAAAAAATGTCATTTTATGTATATTGTCTGTCATTGCGAAGAAACAAATGAAGTCGGTAAGTTAGTGAAGCCGGGCATAACAAGTCATGAAGATGTGACAGAAAGTCTTGGCATAAATATTTAATGTGTCCCTCTGCTCTGCTCCTTACAGCTCTTCTGTCGGTAGTGCACTTCCCCGGAGACGCTGCTGTGCCTATATCACCATTGGAATGATATGCATTTTCATTGGCGTTGGATTAACGGTGAGTACTGTCTTTGTTTCTTTGAAGGGTCTCCTGTAGCAGAAGGTGGCCTTTGAGCTCAGGATCCTCTTGTCTACTGTAATCCCAAACGCTGGGGTTACAGGTGTACCCTGCCACGCCAAGAGACTGAACACCACTATAGATGTTTTTCCTGCATCTTTACTACCTTTAGTCTGCTGTGAGATTTGGGACAACTATCAGAAATCTCCAAGAGGGTGGCCACTCAGCCTGACAGGTTCCAGAGCTTCTGAAGGACTGCGGTCAATCAGATGTCCTATCCTTGCGTATCTATTTTTTTAAGTAGTTAATTTTTTAAAGATCTTAAAAAACTTTTTAAATTTTTTTATGTGCACAGTTGTTTTGTCTGTATGCATGTCTGTGCACCACTTGAATGGCTGATGCCCATGGAGGCCAGCAGGAGGTTCCAAATTTTCTGGAACTGGGGTTACAGATAGCTATGAGCCCTGGAGAGGGAGCTGGAAGTCTAATCTAGGTCTTCTGGATGAGCAGCCAGTGCTCCTAACCTCTGAGCCTAACCTCCAGCCCATTGACAAAGATTTCATGGCCTTATATTAATCACATAAAGTCAAGATTTCATTGTGCCTGAACTGTTTCTGATGGAGTCTGCCTACCCAGGAAAAAGGCTGTGTTTGTGTTACTCTGAAAGTCTTCAGCATTGAGAAATTCATTATTCGTTTGTCAAAAGCCTTTTTTACTTTTGTTGAGTGGGCAGAACCAGCTTTGCATGATCACGGAGTATCTTATATCCAAAACAACACTTGCTCATTTACAGAGATTTGAAAAATCATTCTCTTTATCCACGCCAAGCAGAGATGATGTTTGCTGTGAGGATGTGTGAATTTCAGTTGAACAGTTGGCATGGGGGTTACAGCAGAAGGGAGCAGGGAGTTGACCTGTTTGCTTTCCCCACTGTGTTCTTTGGTCAGTATACCTGGTCCCATCTTATTAGCAAAGCTTTACTGCGCCATTAAGTAAGAGATAACAATGTGAATTTTCTTCTTAATTATTACATTTTTCCTCTTTTGGTACTACGCCCTAGGATGTACAGGCTCTGACCACTGTGTCGGGCAGTTTGCTTTTCTATTTACTTCATAAAATGTGTAGTTAATGCAAATAGCGTTGTTGTATGTTAATCAGTCAAGAGCCTAATTGGCTTCAGTTTGCGGGCGTGTTTCATATAATCCCAAACAGGGAGGGCCAACCCAAGTTTTCCCAGCAGACATTTCCTTAACGTTTCTAATCTCTTGATTCTGTTTTGTGTTTCAGGTTGGCACACAAGACTTTTCAAGGCGATTTCATGCAACCTATGTGTCTTGGGCGATTGCTTATCTCTTAGGTTTGATTTGCCTTATCCGAGCTTGTTACTGGGGTGCAATAAGAGTCAGTTATCCAGAACACAGTTTTGCTTAAATCTACCCCTGAACCCTTGATGCAGGTGAAAGTGTCCAGTAGTTCTTGATAAGCTCTTTTGGATGCCTTCCAATCATTTATCCTAGTGGATTCCATCTTGCTTTGTGTAATAGTTTCAAGACTTTGTGAGTCTTTTCTGAACAGATGCTCACTATAGTACATTATATGCAAGTTTATTTTGCTGCTAGGTGATCAGACTTGGAAAAATAAAGTTCATCTTTGTTCTTTTAAATCATTTAAAGAGATTTTTGTGTTTGTCATCACATGTTACATCTAACATCAATCTTTTATTATGTTTAAACCAGTAATGTCATTACTCGCTGATCTGTGACTATTCCCAAGAAGTGTTTATAAATGTTTCTATAATAGGTTCACATTTATACTTACATTTTCAACAGAATTGCTTGCTTTAAAAATCTAAGCAATATGCATTTTTGCTTGAACTGCTTACTGTAATTTTAACCTAAGATTATAGTTTCCTTATTCAGGAAAAAAAATTGAGTGTACTTTCAAAAACTTGACATTCTTGTCAGAGAGAAACATTTCTAGATATTATATGCTTGTTTTTTGTTGTTTGTAGAAAGATACAATATTTTGGTAGTAAATTAAAATACTTAGGATGAACATGTATGTCCATAGTCGGATATGTTGGATAAATGTCTTTTCTCGAAGATTACAGAACATTTTGCCTTTCATTTTTGTCTTTTTATTTAGCATTTACAAAAATCTGGTCTGATTTCCGGAACTTAGTATTAGTCTGCTGGATGTATTCCTTTATAGTCTGGAGGAGGTGCTGTGAAAACGTGCTCTATACGGCTCCATCATCTCATCACAGACACCTTTACACCAGGCTGTGCTCCCTCCTTAGACCACGGCAAACTTTTCCTCTTGAGATCCTTGTGCACCCGTTTCCCTGTGCAGAGAACCTATGGCATTTTGCCTTATCTGAAATACGAAAGTTAAAGATTCTCTTACTGTTTCTCAGCTGACCAGATAACGAATGGGTCAGCTTACTCAAGGAAATGGATCGGAGGTAAAGAGCTTCTTGGATTTCTAAGACTTCGCTGGGGTCTGTGGAGTCAGCTCTTGAGCTGCCCATGTCTGCAGTCTCAAAGTAATTATTTGAGAGTTAATGGCTTAAACTCTTTCAAATTGTAGATCAGTGAAGTGACCTGAGTAAGTTAGTAGGTGATTCCAAGGGACAAGACTAATATTTTAAGTTATTTATGTTCCTGATTAATATAAAAATGCACTTACCACGAAGTTTGAAGTGAAATACATGTAAACCTCAAAGAGAAAATGATAAATGTATAAATGCAGTAGCTCAGGATTATATGTATCTCTGAAAATACACTAATAAAGATGATTATTCAAGAATAACCTTGTTCTACTTCATCTTAAAAAATAAGATTTAATTTCTAAAATTTACTTTGCTCTGAAATACTCATATTAAAGAAGATATATAACTTTTATAATGTTCTTTTATTGGTTTGTGCTATTTTCATAACTATGTTTTCCAAGACTCATTTTGCG
>JAQHUG010000131.1:2791981-2809624 GCA_028555095.1 Dicrostonyx torquatus
TTTTTAGGGGGGGAGGTCACAACAACAGAAAAGGAATACGGTGAGCATTTATATTCCGGCTGGGTGGACACCCGTTCTTCACCACGATCCGGGTCGACAGCTGGAATCCAGAAGACAGACTGGGTCAGAAAAGGGCTTTTGGCGCCGGCTGCAGAGCTTGGGCCACAGCCAGCTTTGCTGCAGGGGCCGCCTGGCTCCCACCCTGGGGCTCCGCGCAGCGCAGACCGCGTCCCGGCTGTCCCAGTGGGCGCGCCCCGTCGGGGGCCAGCACCTGCCAGGGGTCGCCGCTCGCCCTGCGCGCATCGCCCGCTGCCCCCAGGCCCTGGCCCGTCGCGCGCCGCCGGTTTAACGGTCCCGGCCCCGGGGCCCCGCACGCCCGGCTCTCCCCCGCCCCCCGCCACCCGCTGCGCCGGCGACTTAGGCCGCGAGGCGACGCGCGGGGGGAGCCGTTCTCCGACGGCAGCCGGGCGCTCGGCCGCCGTGTCTGGGCTGAGCGCCGCGACCCCGCGCCGGAAACCCTCTCGGGTCTTGACGCGGTAGGTGAGGGGCGGCCGGCGCCGGGTGGGCGGTGGGCACCGCGGAGCGAGCGGGCAGGGCGAGCGGAGGCACCGAAACCCCTGGCGGCTCCGGGCTCGCCCGCTAGCCCGCTCGCCCGCTGGGGCCAGCTAGAGAGAAGGTCCAGACTGCTAGCCACCCACCTGTTGCCGGGGCAGCTTGTCTCAGCGAATCGTTAAACTGTTCTTTTTTCGAAAGATGCTAAAACAGACAAAACTAAAAACTTAAAAAAAAAAAACACCCAAAAGCCAAAAACCAACAACCTCTTTCTAGGCCCCCACTCCCTGGGATTTTTAGAGGTGAGAAAAATATGATGTTGGATAGGTTTTGATTTTTGAAAAACAGAATAGGCCAAGTAGATGTATGGAATATGAAATTCTTTTGACTACATAATAATAGACGCTATCTCCCGTTCGTATTTATTTTGTTACTTTTCGATTATTATTATTATTATTTTTAATCAGGACTGGTTGTCCTCTTAACAAGCGGCATTTGGGTTTATTTGAAGTGTAGAATTTTGAAGCAGGAAACTGAGTTTAAATCTTAACGAGTTTTCACGTGGGAAATATACGGAGAGTAAATAAAAGTGATGTTGTTTGTAAATTATGCTACAGCTCCGCATCTGTATTTTGGCGGTGTTGGGAATGGAACCCAAGACCTCACGCATCCTAGCGTAGCGCTTTCCCACTGGGTTACATCCGTATCCTCAATAAAGCAGAATTTAAAAGGAAGATTTTAATTTTAGTACTTAGCTTGTGTAGCCCTGACTGACCTCTAATTCACTTAGAAGCCGAGGATGGGTTTAAATTCCTGATCCCCAGTGCTGGGATTACAGGTGTGAGCCATCAGACCAGGTTTTATGCAGGGCTGGGGACCAAACCAGTGCTTCCTATGTGATAGGGCTACCTACCCAGCCCTATATATCTTAAATACTGAATTATCAATACTATGAAGAAAACATGTCATAATTAAATATTCTAAGAGGAAAAATTGTAAATTGAGGAAATGAAAAGTGTTAGCGTATAATTTATTCACCAAGGCTTTGTACACAAATGTGCCTTCTCCCGTTAATTAAGGTTTTCATCAACACATAGAATACTTATAACAGTGGAGTCAGATGTCTGAACAAGTAAGCAAGTTTAGAGACAGATGAACTTTGTGGTCAGATTTACACAAGGTAGATTGGGGTTTCTGAACCTCATGTAAGGCGGGGCTAATCACTCCAACAGTTAATGCGTAACTCAATGTTAAATGAAGTAAACATTTGTAAGGTGTTTAGGACGTCATGACATCTGAAGAAATGGTGTGCTAATTTAAAACTCTACTCGATACAGATTGCATCCACATTTGTCAGTTTATGTGCCTATCTATTATATTTTAGAAAATTCTAGTTAATTTGTAACTTCAGAATGAGAACAGCTTCTGCAAAACACACTGAGGTTGTGGTTAGTCTCGGCACACACGTGGAATAGTGGGATAACCTCTACAGGTTCCTGACTGACGGCCCTGAGAGTAATCCACCCATTTCACTCACTCTTACTTGTCCTTCAGGATGATACATTTTCAAAACTTGAAACTTTGTTTAGCAAACTTTCTGAGGACTGTGTTAATACAATGAATATTTTTAGGTATGCCAAATGACCTTTTTTTTTTTTTTAATAAGATCTAGGTCATAAACTACACGTTTGTGTTTTAAAAGAGAGCTCTCCTATGGGCCTGCCCTGTGCTCTTCAGTTATACCAGAGAGGCTGCTTCTTTTGCAGCTTCTATCCTTTGTGAAAGTTGATGAGATAAATACCTGCTCTGGGCAGCACTGGCAGCATCAGGGAAGCGTTCAGGCTCTCTGATGGAACAGGCAGAAAAACTGAAGTTATTTTTAATACAACAACTTAGTAGTTCAGCTAAACTTCTATTATTTTGAACTAAATGGAGATTTGGATTATGGTTTTTGGTGTTCTTTCTTGATTAGCATCTGTAGCTCAGATGTGTATTATCATGCAAATATGCAATCCTTTAGTTCCTAAATGATGGTGATGTGAACTGTGCACCCTGATTTCTAACTCATCCGCTATCGTGTAGGGTCTCTGTGCAAGCAGAGTTTGTATGTAAAAGAAAACATATTACAAAGTATGTGGGCAGCTGCATTTTCTAATTTCTTGACTGATGTGGATTTACAAGTGGGAAGTCCTGAGTATTCTCTTCCTGCTGCCCACTGGAAGGTAGGTGGCACCAAAAAGAGCTTTCATTTCTGTTTATTGTTTTGCAAATGTAACTCCCCAACTCTTGAAATTGCCCAGTGTGAACACTGGGATTTGCCTTGCTCAGCAGCTGGAGGAGACCGTCCAGTCTACAGCTCGGTTTCAGCTGAGCAATGGAAAACAAGGAGCTGTGTGCCAAGTCTTCTGTTCTTTTGTGTTCTGATTTGCTAGTTTCATATGGAAACAGGGAGGACAGTTGCTGTGTGGTGTTAGAGTTCTCATCAAAAATTGTTAGGATAAACATTAAACAAAGAAACATGTATTATAGTTAATGATTCACATTAGACGACTTTTTACCTTTATTTTAAATATTCCTTATTGAAAACAGTCAATAAATAGTTGGGTTCTTTTTTTTTTTTTGCTTCCTGGTGTAATCAGTGTTGTATCATTGATTTGTTTAGAAAGCTACTTGCTATGCTAAGACAGCACTAGTTAACATTAAGGAAGCAAGATGGGCACTGACATGGGTGCTGGTTGGCTCATCCCTACACGTCAGGAAACATTAACTCTGGGCTGAGTTAGCATGGGTAACACAGAGGAAGTGTACTTATTACTGTATTTCTGAAGTATCTCCAGACTTGTAGATAAGAGAAAGCATCTCTTAGAACAAAACAGGAATTGGTACCTTCTACTGAGGAAATCTAAGTAGGCCTTACCATTTACTTATGATCACAATCACCTTTTGGTGTTTGGTATAAAGCTAAGCAAGGGCCGCACACTGGAATTTAGGAGCCATGCACAATGAAGATGTCAGGAGACTTTAGTTACAATGAGACAGCCTTTTTGGTTTACTTACTAAAACTAGTTATGCTGTAGATAATAGGATGAAAAGATAATTGAATTCTAGTTTCTGTGGCCTCAGCCAACTAATGGTACATTCAAATAAGCATGTAATAACATATTTACATGCTATACTTTATCAAAAAGAGCAGATGAAGTCAGTGGGAACCAATGGAGAAAGTAAGGATTTTACTTTTGACTACTTATATCAAGAAAACTTAATGAAAACTGCTTTGCTTTAAGCTCCGTGCTAAGACTTGAAGACATTCTGTAAGAAAATAACAACAATTAGTGCCTTTGGTCCAGAAAGATGAATAACCATTTGGTTTAAGAGTAGCAGGTAGTGTGGAAAGTCTGAGACGTAGCTGGATTTCTCTCATGTGAAACAGTAGCGTTCATTCAACAGCTTGGTGGCTATCCACCATCACAGAGGGGCTGCTCACAGCAGAGGCACTCGTGAATGGAAGAACTGCAATCTAATAGCTGGTGGGACGATGTCTATGAAAATCTCAAACTTAAACACTGATTAGTAGGTAGTTGCAATGTGTGTAGTAAGTACTGGATTGGAAGAAGTTGCAGAAGTATTTTGTAAAAACAGTAAGAAGCTTCTTATTAATAACTGGAGCAGTTTAGCCTAAGCCTGGGAAGGATACAAGGTTGTCTGTCCCCCAGCGTGGGCAAAATCTAGCCATCACTTCCTGGTCAGCTGACCTTGGGTGAACATTATCTTTCCATACCCGAACTATAAAAGGAGGACGACACATGAACTTCTACTGACTTATGTAACAGAAGTGTTCCTAAATGGTTTATGTAAGTTATATGATTTGGTGTTTGCACCAAGCCTAGGGAGTAAGATGGCTGTTATCTACTGTCATGTAGGTAGCTGGTGGAGGTGTGATATGAACCCAAGTATGCTTACAAAAAACTGGTTAATTTTGAGACATGGCTTTGGATTTAACTAGGTGGCACAGAGTGACCTCTAACTTGCAATCCTCCTGCCTCAGGTTTCTGAGTGGTGGTATTACAAGGTGCACCTGAATTCTATGAATGGTAAAGAGTTATTTATAGAATAATAATACGGACACAAGTGGTTTGTTATGCCTGCTTCTATTATGATTAGTGCAGAAAATTTTGAACTGATGGGCAGTATTTTTGTTTTGTTCTGGTAGTGTTGGAAATTAATCTAGATTTTTGCACATGGTAGGCAGTATGCCTAACCTTGGTATATATTGCAAGGCATTTCTAACGTTTTTCTTTTTCAGACAGGATCTTGTTGAGTAGCTTCAGCTGGCCTTGCAATTCTCCTGTCTTATGCAAGCAGTAGCGGCTATAGCGTTCGGGCCTGTACTGCTAGTCACATGCTTAACATTTAGGTGTACACAGAAGGAGCAGGGTTCAAAAGATGACAGTTGCTCAAGGAATGGCTTGCTTTATCAATATTTCATATTTTTCAGGAGATACCAGGTGAATAAAGGTCTCTTTATTAAGAAGAACATGATGTCCTCTTTCATCTAGTATAGAAAAAAATATAATGTTCTCCAAATGTCATAATGTGGATATATTCTTGGCATCACAAGGTCAGATGTAGGGATCATTTACATCTATTTAAATGGTGGTCAGAGAGAGGAATTAAGATCTTCTATGGCCGGATAGTGGTGGCACACACCTTTAAGTCCCAGCACCCAGAAAGCAGAGGCAGTTTGAGGTCAGCCTGGTCTACAGAGAGAGGTCAAGGATAGCCAGAGCTATGAAGTTAAGAGAGTAATGGAGAGTTGATAAAAATACATGAGGTATCTTTTGGCAGAAAAATAGACAGCAGCCAGGGTGATTAAAGCCGACGAACTGAAGGTGTGTTTAGTAAAGGGAATTTTCAGAGAGTAGGTGATTAAAAAATTCAGGGGAAGAACATTTTTGATACCACAGAACTTAATTCCATTTTGGAGATGTTTACTTGACATCCCAGTAATAATGCAGAACTGGAAATAACAGTAAGAAAAGTGGAGCTAGCTCTTAGTGCACAAAGGCTAAGGTGCACATTACATCATATTTTCATGTGTATGTGTGTAGCTGTAGACATGAACATCGATGGGTTGGCTAAAAGGACTAGAGCTAAAGTTAGTCATCCTGAAACTTATAATTGAATAGTTGAAGAGGGATCAGTTAATGTAGTTAGAAGAGGCAGCCAAAGACCCAGGAAACAATACACGATTATAGAGCACATAAACTGAAGGAGGAAAATGTCTGTGTGGCGAAGGCGGTATAGAGGTCCAGCCGTTGAATAGTTTAAATGGGTTTCATATGTGTCTTCACTTTAATGTTTTCAAATGAGTATTGTGGTTGTTTGCATACATAGAAAGGGCCTAAATGGTCTTTATTATTTTGACTAAAAGATGAAAATGTGTTTTTCCCCATTAAAGTATGGAACCTCAAGGTCTTTATGACAATGGAAACCAAAAAGTTGATTGGCAAACCGCTTCAACCAGCAAGACCTGTTCGTCATCTCTCTTCTCCTCCAGGTAAGAAATGGAGTATTTAATTCTTTTAAGTATTAATTTATTAATGGATAATTAGTACTTGGAAGATTAAATCATTTATAAAGTAATTACTTAGGTGGATTTAAAAGAAGTAATAAAAATTAATGATCCCTTCTGTTGGCAGAGTTTACAAATGCCATCTTTGGTAAAGAGACTTTCACTATCTACTGGCCGAGTCTTCTCTGAGTCTTCCATATCTGTCAGGGAAGGAGAATATGCCCTTTCCTCGAAAGTAGTTGTTATATTTTTATTTTTTTGTGTTTTATTTTAAATGTCTCATTGTATAGTTAACTCGTCTCTGGTCAGAAAGACACCGTCCATATAAATTATTTGTCCTTGTGATGATAGTCAGCACATAGTAGTCATGTTGTAGGATGTCTTTTACAAACCCACGAGAGAATGACCATTGTAGCAAACACTGTAAAGAGGCTAATGATACATTGTGCATGTAACGCCAACAGGAGCTGGGGACATGCTTGAGCTGTCACGTATCTAAGTTTAGAAGTCAGACAGCAATAAACACGTCAAAGCAAGCCAGGCCTCATGGCTCAGGCATGTACTCCAACTATCCGAGTGGTTAAGGCAATAAGATAGCAAAGCCAAGGCTTATTTGGGCCACAGAGACAATACAGGTCTGATTGGGCAGCTTAGTCATAACGTATTTCAAAATAAAAACACGGGGCTGCCAAAATGGTGCAAAGGAAAAGGTGCTGCTCCCAAGCCCGACTACCCAGCTTTGGTCCTGGGACCAACATGGCAGAAGGGAGAAGGGACTCCTGCAAGTTGTTCTGACCTATACATGTGAACTATGGCACGTGTGCGCATGAACACACAGAATAATATATATGCATTTAATAAAGAATACAAAACAGGCTAGAGATACAACTCATTCATAGAGTTCTTGCCTGGAATATGCAATTTCCTGGTTTTAATACCTGGTAAACCATCCCCCCATCTTAAATATTTTTCTTTCTGTCCATAAAGATGTTCTTTGGATACAGTTTTGAAATCTGTCACTCGTTGCTGCTAGATTGGCTTCTGTGGTCTGAATTAAGTGGCACATGTATAAACCTCTTGAACATTTCTTTAGTCGATTTGTCCCACTCCAGGGACTGTTTAGTAAAGGAAAGAATGCCCCCTTTCTTTCTATAAAAGTGAAGCAGGAAATGTAGACATGCACCCAGACTGCTCCCATCCTTGGCTCCTCCAAGGAGAGCGGCTGGTGCTTACGTCATACTCCCTTTCACGGAGTACATCTCCTGGAACACAGATCCCATGTTCTCTGCACTTGATTCTGTTGAATAGAGCAGATGTTCAGTTCATCATAGAGTGAATGGCAGCTCTTCCTCTCTGTGATCAGCTTTTTTTGTTTTTTTTTTTAAAATTCATTTTCCATCCTGACTGTAGTTTCCCTTCCCTCCTCTCCTCCCGTCCCCTGCCCTATCCCCCTCAATCCTCTTCTTCTCTGTCTCTGTTCAGAAAGCGGCAGGCCTCCCATCGATGTTAACAAAGCATGGTAATATCAAGTTGGAGTAAAACTAAGCACCTCCCCTTGTATTAAGGCTGTGTAAGGCAACCCAGTTTGAGGACTAGTTCCCAACAGCCGGCCAACACATTAGGGACAGTCCTGCTCCCATTGTTAGGAGTCCCACAAGTAAACCAAACTACCCAACTGTCACATATATGTAGAGGGTTTAGGTCTCTCGCTTGCAGGCTCCCTGGCTGTTGGTTCAGACTCTGTGAGTTCCCGTGAGCCAGTATTAGTTGTCGCTGTGGGTTTTCTCGTGATGTTCTTGAACCCCTCTGGCTCCTACAATCCTTCTTCACTCTCTTCTGTTAGATTCCCCAAGCTTGGCCTAATGTTTGTCTGTGGGTCTCTACACCTGTTTCTGCTGGTTACTGGATGAAACTTCTCTGATGACTATTGGTTGCTGACCATCACCAACCTGGTCATAGGAGATGGCCAGTTTAGGCCATATATCCACTATTGCTAGGAGTCTTAGCTGGGGTCATCTTTGTAGATTCCTGGGAGTTTCCCTTGCATCAAGTTTCTATCTGGTCCCACAATGTCCCCCCTTCCATCAAGACATCTCTTTTAGTAATCTCCCCCCTCATCCACCTGCCAACCCAATCCTTCAAGTTCCCATTCCCACCTGTGCCCAGTCCACCCAGATCTCTTTTATTTCTCCTTCCCAGGGAAGTCCATGTGTTTCCCCCATCCCTGCCCCTTGAGCATTCTTTATTACCTAGCCTCTCCAGGTCTGTGGATTGCAGCATGGTTATCTTTTACTTTATAGCTAATATCAGCTATATGATATAATCATATATATATGATATATGATACATAAATATGGTATATATTATATATATTACTTATGATTGAGTACATTTGTCTTTCTAGTCTGGGTTATCTCGCTCAGCATGATTTTTTTCTAGTTCCACTCATTCGTTTTCAGATTTCCTGATATCATTGTTTTTAACAGCTGAGTAACACTCCATTTTCTTTGACTGAGGGACATCTAGCTTGCTTCAGGTTCTGACTATTATAAATAAAGCTGCTATGAACATAGATGAGCAATTGTGTTTGTGTTATGATTGAGCATCCTTTAGGTTTATGCCCTCTAACCTATACCCAGCGCTATAGCTGGGTCTTGACATAGATGGGTTCCTAATTTTCTAAGGAGCTGCTATACTGATTTCCAAAGTGACTGTACAAGTTTGCACTCCCACCAGCGATGGAGGAGTGATCCCTTTGCTTCAAATCCTCTCCACCATGAGCTGTTACTTGTTTTTGATCTTAGCCCTTCTGACAGGTATAAGATGAAATCTTACAGTTGTTTTGGTTTACATTTCCCTAATGGCAAAAGATGTCAAACATTTCTTTAAGTGATTATCTGTTATTTGAGATTCTTCTGCCATTTGAACCATTACCCCATTTTTAAATATTCTTGTTTTTTATTTTTGATGTCTAGTTTCTTGAGTTCTTTATATATTTTGGAAATCATCCTTCTGTCAGATGTGGGGCTTTCCCCCACATCTCTTTCCATTCTGTAGGCTGCTGTTTTGTCCTATTAACTGTGTTCTTTGCCTTACATAAACTTTTCAGTTTCATGAGGTGCTGTTTATCAGTTGTTGCTTTCAGTGCCTGTGCTACTGGTGTTCTGCTCAGGAAGTGATCTCCTGTGCCCATGCATTCAAGGCTACTCCCCACTTTCTCTCCTATCTGGTTCAGTGTAACTGGATTTATGTTGCAATTGTTGACACACTTGGTCTTGAGTTTTATGCAGATGATAGATATGAATCTATTTTCATTCTTCTGTATGCCAGCATCCAGCTATGCCAGCATCATTTGTTGAAGATGTTTTCTTTTTTCCATTGTATAAATTTGGCTTCTTTGTCAACAATCAGATGTCCATAGGTGTGTGGGTTATATATGGGTCTTTGATTCGAGTGCATTAACCTTGTCCCTGTGATCAGCTTTGGCCAGCACTCTTTCCCATCGCGACTTTGCTGCTCTTCCCTTACAGCTGTGACACAGGTGGATGGAAGGAATGCTGGGTGATCCTGCGTTCTAACTGAAGTATAATACATTTAAGATACAGTGAAGTAGAGGTTTGTTAGAGAGAATGCCAAGTTAAAATAAAAACCAGTCTGGGGTTTCTCAACACATTTCCATTTTTTGCCAGCTCAAGATCCTCAGAAGAATTTTCTTTTCCTTCAAATGCAGATTAAACTACTTCCTTTGTGAAGTCTTCCAGGTACCCCCAACCAACTATGGCACCCCCATGAATTCTCTAAAGCTCACAGTGAGAGAATAGTTTACTGTGTATAAAATCATATGGTAACGACTACTTATGAGCTTGTTTTTAGACTGTGACATCTTCTCGATGCTTGCTACCTACCCATCTCCTAACAAGCTACAGCATTAGAGGGTGGAGCAAATATTGGTTGGATAATAATATTTTGTAAATTGATATACTATGGTATATCATTTATTGAACATGTGAATATTTAAAATAGTTTTCCCCTCTTCTTACAGGACCAGTGTTCCCTTTTAACTTTCAGAATGAATATCCATGTAACACTCAGTGCTTACAAAGTGGAGTTGGCAGAGTAAGTCATAATAATAGATGGGGCTGAGGAGTAGCTCAATGGCAGAGCACATGCTTATCCAGGGTTTCTATTTGCTTGTGTGTGTGTCTATGTGAGATGTGTATACATATTATAGACTGTGAAATGACATTGCTCAGTGGCTGTATGTTTTTTTTAAAATGTTAAGGTATATTTCATACATACATTAAAGATTGCATGCCACCTGTATTCTTCTCACTCAGCATTTTAAAATGTAAATTTTTTTCTATATTTGTTTAAAAAATTTAAAGGTAAAAGCCTGACAACTCAAAACCTTGTGTATATCTTTTGAAAATTAATTCTCTTTTCTTGCTGCCCTCCCGAGAACTACCTATCCTGGTTATTTTTTCCTTGAATATATTTTGAATTTTTTATATAATAGAATTATTTTGATTACTTTATTTTTAAAATTTTCTTTCACATTAATTTTGATGTTAAAAACTACTTAGTGAAGGTTTCCTTCTGGCCAGAGTCCTTTCCCTGCTGGCCTTTTTCTGGTCACATCTTCCAGAATCACACACAGGGGTTAACATGACTGGAACACGAGGCAGCTGCTCAACAGATGAAGCAGCCCTGTGGGTGTGCATGGAGACAGCACGTCAGCTGACGTGAACACGCCTCATGCAATTTTATTCCAATTTTATAACAATATAGCCATGACTATCTAGGGCATTTTTTACTTTTTCAAGATTGAAAGGCTTTCTGTGATTAAAAAAAACAACAAACAAATGACACCAGGACAGGACTTGCTGTGAACAACCATGTTCTTATAGATGGTGGCGTGCACACCTTTACCCCAGTACTTGGGAGGCAGAGGCAGGTGCATCTCTGTGTTTGAGATCAGCCTGGTCCACAGAGTAAGTTCTAGGACAGCCAGTGCTACACAAAGAAACCCTATCTCAAAAAACAGAAAACAAATCAGAACAAAGCCGAAAGCTCTGTTGCTGCTCAGGTCACGCACAGAGGTGAGCTCTCTGCCAAGCATGGGACCCTGTGCCCATAAGGGCCTCCTTCACCTTGTTATCAGGTCACTGAGGCAAGCTCTCTGCCAAGCATGGGACCCTGTGCCCATAAGGGCCTCCTTCACCTTGTTATCAGGCTAAGTGGTTGGAAATTCTTGTGTTACTTTTAGTTTTTGTTCTCTGTGGCCTGAGAATTGGTATCTTTCATGTGTCTAGTTTGACGTGGTTTTATATGTATAGACAGAATTGCCAGTTCACACCATTGCCCATTTTCTCTTACGTTGCCCTCTTTTTTAAAAAAATGTTCCTTTGAAATATATTTTGGGTTTTTGTTTTCTTATATACACAGCAAATATTTTAAGAATATGGTCTATGAGAGTTGCTTCATATTTGGGAATTTGCAAGTTTCCAAAAAGAGATATCATATTTTCCTTTGTATTTCCAATTCAAACCACAGTACTCCTGTTTTATGGGTACCCTGTGTTTCTTAAGTGGCCGTGTTCATTAGGGCCACTGCTAACTAATTAGTATCTTTGTTAGAATTAGAAGAAAACCAAAAATATTATTGAAAAATGACAGGTTTGACATATTTTGTTCCTATTCGTTAAAAGTCGACATGAGTATGGCAAAGGTTGTCCCTTCACAGCTGATAGAGCAGCGGCGAACCTCAAACCCACCTCAGCCAGCTCTGCTCTGCACACCTGGCTTAGTCACAAAACTCATCTCGCCTGTCCTCTGTAAACATGACGATCACGCTTACCTTTGTATGAATGTGACAGTTAAGTCACAGAACATATCACTTTGCAAAACTTTTAACATTTTTTCTGTCATTATCATTTTATTTTATTTTTATTTAAAAACAATCTTTTCTCATTTTACATACCAATCCCAGTTCCCACTCCCTCACTTCCTCCTGCTCCCCCCACCTTTCCCTTACCCCACTCTCTTCTACTCCTCAGGGTAATTTTTGCATGTATGAAATATTTTAGATAATGGTTATGTAAAAAGGCATGAAAAGGTATAACTTTACCTTTAATGTTAGGCCTTGCTTTGATGTGAGAACTATACTTTTTACATGTGCAAAGTGTGTGTGTGTTTTGCAACTCCCTGAGTGTAGTTAGCGTTGCTTGCATGTGTGTGTGTGTGTGTGTGTGTGTGTGTGGTTGCTTAGTGGTCATGAACATTGTACCAGTGTCTGCGCCTCTGGAGGAAAAGAACTCCTCTTCCAGCTGCTACAAATGCCACTAGTCCCCATCTGGCATCTGATCTCATATGCTCCTCTGCCACCCATGCTAGAATGTGGAAGGGCTCACTGGTGTGCAGGTCTCGGGCTGGTAACTTAGCCTCTGTGAGTTCATGTGTACAGTGCCCATGCCGTATCCAGAAGAAAACATTTCAGAGCAATCCTTATATTTTTTTTGCCCTTACATGGGGGCTATTCCCTAAGTCGAGAGGGGTGAGAGAGATAGATACTGGTGTTCCATTTAGGGTTGAGAAGTCAACATTCACTTTGACCATTGTGAACCTTTGAATTAACTACCCCCCATAGTAACAGAATGGCGCTAATTAACTGCATGACATACATGTCTCTGTTTCACTACTGGTCACACCTTGATTGGCAAGCTAGCTTCACACAGCACACAGGGGTTTTCACTGTATCACCGGGATAGAAGGGTCATCTGTGAGCACGGATGGAGTGTAGGCATACATATTTAGAAAGCACGTAGACATATCCATTTAGCAAGGCAACAGTAGTATGTCATTCTTTGAATATATTACCTCACAAGCCATGGGCTTTTGACCAGGTTTACAGCATCAGGCCTGAATCCTCAGTAGAATGTGGTTAGTTAGCTGTGTAGCGTGCACGCCCCTGAGTCACTGCTGGTCACACCTTGAGTGGAAATTACTATTGTACAGCGTACAGAGTTTATCAATGGGTAAGATCATTGATGCTTTGCTCCATGGTAGCCTGTATAGCATCTTTTGGCACTATAAAAACCAGCAGAGGGAGGAAGTTTTCGGGTTAGTTCCAGTTTGTTGTCTTGGTATCCTACAACCAAATGTGTGATTTCAGAATTAGAGTCTTACCTTCTAGTCATGTTGGGTAAGCTAGGGCAATGGTAATAACTATTTGATTTGGGGGAATTCTGCCCCCCTCCCCCATGCAGCAGTTCATAGGGAGGTGGGAGCTGAGATTGACTGGGAATGCTGTCTCTCTGTGTAGCCCAGGCTGACCTTGAATTCACAGCCCTTCCTACCCCTGCTGCCTGAGTGCTGGGGCTGTAATACAGCAGAATACCAGCTTTCTGTTGATCACTTTAAGAAGCAGACTTCTAGTCAGGGTTTATCAATTAGCTCCAAGTATTCCTAGATTAATATTTTAGACTTTACAAAAATACTTCTGAGTGATAAAAAAAATGTTACATGGACGTTTCAGATCCAAGTTTAAAAGTTTGTTTCCTTACTCAACAGTGCAAGACAAATGGAATGCAAGCCTTTTCTCAAGGTCTGAACGAGCAGCAGCAGCACCAGTCTCCAGTTAAGAAAGGTACTGAGCTGTCGCCACAGTAGCCCAGTGCTCATAGAAGGCTAAAGCTCCTTGTTGTTTGCCTTGAGGCTGATTTGTTTGTGTCAGTCATTATACTGGTTTCTCTGCTCTCACTGAGACAAAAGAACAATGATTTCAGTGAGATGGAAGGTTGCACATTTTATCAAATTTTTCATTGGGTTGTTTGACTTGTAATATACATACATACATACATATATACATAAACACACACATCCATACATCATACATACATACATCATACATACATACTACATCTCGTTCTCTTTCCCTCCCTCTGTCTCCTTTCTTACCATTTCCCCTCCTTTTCATTTTGAATATTTGACACCTATCAGATACCAGATATCTGATTCCCAATTGTTTGCCCCAGCGCTGTAACACATTTCCTAGTTTAGTCTTCCAGTGTCAGCATATTGGATGACTCTACAACTTTGTTTCTCCTTTGTTGCTGTATTTCAGGATTAGATGTAAAATGAGTGTCAGCTTTTATGAGTATTTGCTCTTGTTCCCTTCAAGGTTTCATACGTTTATAAGTTTTGGGTTTTTTTGATGCACTTTGACTTAATTTATGTATATATTTTGAAATTATAGTACATTCTTCATTTTATAATGTAGCTATGAAAGAAAGACACCTTTTCCTCATTGAAGGTTCTTGGAACGTTTATTGGGAGTTAGGTGATGTGGACACTGGTATTTATCTATGAACACTCAGTTCTAATCCTTTATGCTGGTGTCACACTGAGTACTGTAGCTTGTAGAAAGTCTTGATATTTGGAAGCATAAACTCTCTAATGCTATTCTTTTTCAAGATAGTTGAAGATATTTGGGGTTCATTAAAATTTCATATATTTTTTTAGGATTAGACTTCCATTTATGTAATACAGAATATTAAATTTTTGATAGTGATGGCATTGAATCCATGGATCATTCGGGAGAATATTACCATGTTGAAATATCATGTCTTCTATCAGTGACCAGGCACATGCTTGCTCCAGATGCTAGCTCTTGTCCTGGGAGTGTTTGTCAGATGAAGCTTGGATGAAATTACAGAGTTGGAAGAACGTTGATTCTTCAGTTGTTCACCAGCTTGTCATTCTCCTGGGGGAAAAGTTTCCAGGTCCCACCTTGGCTCTTTCCCAGGATGTCACTCAGGCTCCTCCAGATTGTCACATTGTCCTCACTCACTGCCTCTCTTTGCTCAAGCACAGTCTCCAGAAACTTGGGAAGAAGGGTGTCGAATCAGTGACATTTTTCTAAGGCTATCTGTTTGAAAATGGCTTTCTTCCATGTTCACACTTGATTGATAGTCTGGCCAGACAGAAAATTGCAGCTGAAGATGAGCTTTAAATAAGGAAGACACAAAACCTGAGCTATTTTAAGATCTCATGTCCACGAAACAACTAGAAAAGACAAGGCTGCAGATCAGACAGACAGCAGTGAGTTTTCCCAACACGGAGCTGTAGGGCCTTTGATGTGGAAAGCTTCTATGGTAGTTTTCTCTCCTTTGTCTCTCTCTTCTTTTTCTAAAGCTTCTATTCAAGTCTGTTATTAAAAACATTGGCACGGTAATGTTTTTTTTTTTTTATATTTCCATAGTCATTTTTCACCCTCTGAAAGCCCCTCACTCCTCTATGTGCATGGGTTCATCTTGCTAATAATCTTGCTAATTGTTTTTTTTAAATATTTATTTATTTATTTTTCTTGTGACAGCATGGTCCAATCTGAAGTTAGAAATCCTTAGTTTTCAGCCACTGGCCGTTTCCATCAGGGAGATTAGCCCATCTTATTAGCTGCTTCTTTCTACACAGCACTGCTTCCAGCAGAAACTTACTGTTTTCCTCTCCTCTCAGATCTATTCCTTAGGAGCTTCACCGAGAGATACAATGTATATATTATAGAGATCGTCTTTGTGGGTGTGTGGCTTGTCCTCTTGCTAAACTGCAGAACTGTGTGAGCATTGCTATACATTTTCATCACAAAACACACTCACTTCTTTCCCGCTTGCCTATCCCCGCACTCAAGCAGCTAATCACTTCCTTGTGTATTACTTTTTTTCTTGATAAGTGGTTGCTAGGAATTCCACTGTATGGATATAAACATTTAATTTATCCTTTTGCATTATAACTTTTGATTATGGTTGATATTGATTATTCGTATAAGAAGCTATTGTTCGGATCTTTTTGTCTATAGTAGAAGTTGGATTGTTGCACCATAGACCAGGTAAATGTATAATTTCATCATACTGTTTTAGATAACCTTGTAGCTAGATGTATCTGTGAATCTAGTTGCTTGACAGAACTTGGAATTCATAGTTTATCATTAATTATAGTAATTCTATACTATAGACTTTAATTTTCAAATGGCCATATCAAAGAAATTTAAAACCTGTGTTCAAATATTTGTGTAGCCATTTCATCCATGTTGAATGTTGGTAAGAAGTTGCTCATTCTATCTTATTTTATAACTAATGTCTGATAAGAACTCCACTATTCTTCCAGAGAGCAATCATTTGTAGTTGTTTTGTGTTGATTAATCAATCTACTTAGATAATAGTAAATTTTGTTTTTATTCTTCAGACAACCAGTTTTGCCTTTGTCTTTGGTGATCGTAAATTCCTTTTTCTTACTTTGGGTTTAGTTTGCCATCCAACCCCAGCATTTTAGTATAGCTTATTCGGTCATTGCTTGTATGTATTTATTTTCTTATTCGTATGGTTCATGATAAGGGTCATATGTTTGTCTCCACAATTCCCCCATTAAATGGCAGCAGTGGAGACTGAGTCTTTACACTAGGTTAAAGCCAGTCTCTAACGTGTTCATGCCTCCTGTGCTAAAATGTTAACATGTCCTGGCATGTTAAGATGAAGTCAAGGGCTCTTTACTGCCCAGATGCTGTGGTGTTCGGATTTTCCAGTCACGAAAAGTATAAGCTTCTTTTCTTTCTATATTAGCTAGAATCAGGTATACTGTTCTATGAACACAAACAGAACAGCACATTTCTTTCTATACACATTTTATTAGTTGAGAATTTTGTACAGTGTGCTTTGATCATACTTATCTTCCTTTCACAACTCCTTCCAGACCCTGCTTCTCTACCAATCCAATTCTGTGTCTTTTACTTTTCAAAATCCATCAAGACAAATTTCTGCTACTCAGTTATTCTTAGATGTGTGGTGTTTCACTGGACTGTGGTCAGTTTATCAAGAGCTATAACCCTGGAGAACACGGACCTTCGCTCTTCTAGCAGCTAACAGTTGCCGGCAGCTCCTTTGCTAGGGAATCTTCATGCACAGTGTCCCCTCTCCATATTGCGATTTGGTGTGACGGGGGCTTATATTGGTCTTGTGCGTGCTGTCATAGCCTCTGTGGGTTCATCCAAGCCTCTGCCCTTCTGCGACAAGGAGACACTTCCTAATAGTCTTCTTCAATGACCTCTGAGCCTCTGGAGGAGGGGTGGAGTATTTCTGTTCCATTTAGGGCTGATCATTCTGCAGTGTCTTATTTTCTGCACCACGGTCAGCTGTGAGTCTCTTTGTTCATCATTATTTACTGTGAAGAAAGCTTCTTGGATAAAAAGTTGAGAGATGCATTAATCTTAGTCATTAGCAGTCACTTTAATACTATGTTCACTTAGCAGAATAAAAGTAGTAACTTTTAGGGATGGCTACTTGGTTTCGCACAACCAATTAAAATGTTCTTTTCTGGGAAGATGACTCCAGCTCTCAGCATGTTCTTTGTTTAGAGTCAAAGCCGTGTGTGCTTTCTTCTGCTACTGTTAGCATGTCTCTGGGTATTGTCCTTCTGCTACTGTTAGCATGTCTCTGGGTATTGTCCTTCTGCTACTGTTAGCATGTCTCT